>PVIR01001764.1:0-115041 GCA_004026965.1 Petromus typicus
ACACACACACACACACACACTCACACACTGAGGGATGGTCTACAGACTACAATAAATGGAGATAGGTAGGACGTATTTGAAAGTAATTCAAGACTGTATGTATAAGACATTTTCACTTCTACAAGCTCTACTACAGAAACCACTGAAGAGAAACTAAGGGTGTATCTGTTTTAGTGCAGACAGAACACTTCATCAGAAAAGTGCTCAGAGACAGAGAAAGATGACTGTCAGCCCCAGGGAGCAAAAGTCTTAGATGTTCAGAGTTACAGACTACATAAAACAGCACAATGTTGGCAAAATTTTTCAATAGCATTAAATGAAAATATTGACTTAATAGACTAATAAACTTTCTTTGGATCGAGAGAATATATGGTAAAGTCAGGAAATTATATCTAATTGCAAATCAATAGTTACATAATGAAATAATCAGAAACATGGTCTATTACATAATTCCAAGTTGCCTTAAGAAGCTAAACTTTACCTAAATATATCTTATGGCAAGCTAACAATAAAGGCAATTTTGTAAATGCCAATACAGGAAACTTGTATGTGTGATTTATAATTCAGCAGATGTCAGAGAAGAATCCTTCATTACCTTGGAGAATTAACCCAGCTAAAATAAATATGGATTTTAGCAGAGTGTTAGATGTAAGAAAGCCTTTTCTAACAAACAAAAATTTAATAAATGAAGAAATGAACAAACCATACTTGAGGAGTTCTTATTATGAAGATAAATAATACAGACAAAGGTAAATACCGATGTTGTAGGATGAACCAAACAACAACAATGCCAAAAGAAGTTAGTTGTAGAGTTCCCACATGAGAGGGTCTTAAACACAAGATAAGACAGAGATGGGGCTGCCGGGGGCAGAACAGGACGCTGTACAAGCGCTCAGAGTCCGGACGCGAAGGGCTTTGGGAGCTGACTAGCAAAGGTCTCCCTTTGAGGAGAACCGGGTTGCTGGTTACGGCAGAGACCCCTGGAAGCCACCTCAGGTCCTCCCATCCCTCCACCCTGGAGAGGTGAGCCTAACCCAGGCCGATTCTCCAGCCAAGGGAGCGGGTGGTTTTGCATAACCTCAGAAAACAGGCGGTTGAGGCTCTTGAAGCTTTGCTTTTTAAAGGAATCTGGCCATTTACAATTGACAGATTCATGCGCATGACAATCATCTCGGCCTCGAGTTGCTTCTCACCCCTAGACAGCCTTATTCCAGGACTCCCACTCCCAGTTCCTAGCTATGCTTTCTGCAGCACAACTTAGACTCCCGGGGTCTCAGCCTGAAGCCTCAGAGGCTCACATTTCCTATGCATCGCGCCTCCATACCGACCTCCTCTGTCTGATAAACACCTCACCTTGGGCTTCCGGGTGCCACATGGCCAGTGCTCATTTATACCCGCAGTTTATGGACCCCAGGACAGTTGGCACCATGAACAATCTGGGTGTGATTCTAGAATTTGCTGTTCTCTTTGAGATTTATTTCAAGACACTTTGTGACCCTATAACTTTGAAAGGCCCATATAAAAAAGGGTCTATTATTAGAGCTACCACAGCAGGGTGGCGTTCCTTACAGCCTTGGCACTGGTGCTGGGAGAAATTTCTCTTTTTAGCTCTGTCGGTGGACTGAGCTCACTTACACTTTAACAAGTGCAAACGGAAGCTAGCAGGAAATTTGTGTAAACAAAATATCATTCTGAGTCTGTCTCTTCTGACATCAAGTAATAACAAGTCTTAAAAAAATAAACACCACAGAAGCCTGAGAGTTTTGCCATTTATTTGTAGATTTAAAATTCCTGAAGATCAGTGTCAAACACTGGTGGAGATGGAGGATGGTGAGGATCTCTTCTCTCTGAGAGGCAGGGACATTCTTAATTTTTCCTCTTATGATAATCACGTTTGGAGATACAGTAAAGAGCAGAAACAAAGAGGAGCTGGGGCTGGTGCCTGGTGGGTGCTCACCTACCTACCACGCATGCCAGTAACAGCGATGCCTTAGCTCTTCAACAAGGTTTAGTCTTTATACATCAGTGGGTTTAATACTATGGTATCCATACTGAGGACACACACCGTCTCCCATCTAACATGGAAATGTAGATTCTTTTGTCCTTGGGATAGCAGTGATGTCAATGAGGAGTCATCCTGCTCACTACTGACCTCAGAGTCCTGCACCCCAAAAGTCAGTGTAACCCACATATCCAGAGTGAGTGAATCAGCTCTTGATTGGGTCCTCCCGGTGTGGGAGTCCTTAGTTTCAAGGACCTAAGTCTTTCTGACAAATGCTCAGTTTTGTTTGGATTCTATTGGTGATAAGACTTACTATAGATTAAATGGTTTTATTTCTCCTCCTTCTCCAAAATTCGTATGCTGAACCCCAGACCCCATGAGATGGATTGGAGGTGAGGCTTTAGCAGGTCACTTGGTCGTGGGGCTGGGCCCGCGTTAATGCAATCGATGAGCATCCTTCCAAAAGAGGCTTCTGGCAGCAGCTTCCACCTTCCACTACCTGAGGAGCCTGAAAACAGGAAGTCCTCTGAACAGGAAGTGAATCCTCACCTGACACCAAATGCACTCTGGTGTCAGGTGCTCAGAATCTCTCTCCACAAATGTAAGGGGGGAAAAAAATCTATCTTTTCTCACCCGTCTAGCTTGCGGTAACTTGGTACAGCCCACACCATACCACACAACGAGTGCTCTAGCAATCGTGCTCCTCACACTCATTCACACTTGTGTTTGTGATCACCTTGTCACCTGGACTAACTGCCCTTACTCACTTATGAGTAGCTAAGGTAAACTTCACATGAACACTGTGCATTTGTTCCAAATTGCCATGATGCATACTATTCTAAAAAATGCCTCTCGTTTCTTCATTCAACATTTTTGGTGGTTCTTCTGTATTAGCCATGCCTCTGTAGCCAGCACAAGGTTGCTGTGGGAGCAAAATGGCAGGATTGGAACGTTCTAGAAACACACACACACACACACACACACACACACACACGATTACGATTCCCAGGGTCTCTCGGAAATGCAGGACCCATGGAACGGTTAGATTGACACTTGGATGGATAATAGTGATAGATAAATGATACAGCTACATCACGAGGAATTGGGACACCTGACGATGGGCTCTTAGAAGACCCTGTGACAGCGGAGCCCCAGGAGAGAGATCCCTGAGGCCAACACGAGCAGCGCTCCGGAGGAGGGGCTCGGATGCCCCAGCTCAGAAGGCGTGTGAATTCCTCTCCGCGGTTTTGCTCTACCCAGGTCACATCGCCAGTTGGACGAGGTCACCCGGGACCAGGAGACATCTGTTATCCTCGGCCTCTGATTTCAGTGAGTCTCATCTAGAAGCTCCCTTGGGAGCCCCCGGGTACTCTGGTGACTCCCGTCCGGTGAAGCCGCCACGTAGAATTAACCAACATAGCTTGTGTGGTCAGAAACCGGGCAGAGCTGGGATGGGAGAAAGGCATTTTGGAATTGGAGCCACGGTTTTTCCTAACTTGTTTCCCAGATTTCCCTAGTGATGAGCCAATACTTTCGGGGAAATCAAATCTTTGTCAAGTTTTAAAATAGTTTTTAAAATGAAGTTTTTGCAAGACCTGAAGACTCTAACCAAAGCCTAAATTTTGTTACCAGGCGCCTCTTGTGTTTAGAGTAAAAATACATGAGAGAGGCCAGGAGACCGCGGGCTGGCTGTGTGGGCTGGGAGGAGGGTGGAGCACAGAGGGGAGAGTGAGCAGAAAAAGATGATGAGGCAGCGTGTGTACGTACCAGTTCCCCGAGACGGACTAAGTTAGTAAGTATGCAAAAAATTGCTAATAAAAAAGAAATTTAAAAAGTGTATCACTTGGTCTGTTAGCACACTGATTTCATCTCCCCTGTGGATGAAAACGAACGTGTAATAAATAGAAATTTGAGAAGAAAAACGGCCGTGTGTGAGTGTGTGTAACATGCGCTTTGTTTATTTTTGTTTTATGTTTCATCCTCATCTCTTTGGACGTGTGAAAGTGGTTGGAACACCAGAGTACCTGCTTTAAACTCTGTTTCTACCACTTTGCGACGCGATTCAGGCTCAAATCCTGTTCAACGATTTAATTCTGAAATGTTCCCATCTATCAGGTTCATAAATGAGAGCTGTTTACAGCGCCCTGCGTGTCGTAAGAATTTCACATACATCGCAGCGGTGACCGGCTGCACTCACCCGTCCAAGCACTTGTAATCCCGCGCCCCTCCGCTGGGAGGCGCAAGAGCGACCCTGGACACATCCGCGATGTTCAGCCACAGGTATACTGGGGAAGTAGGTACTTAAGGACAGTAGGCCAAATTTTTTTGAAAAGCTAAAAGTGATATTTTAAATTAGTTTTTCATAAAATTGGAGAGCCAGCATGTCAAATGAGCTCCTAACCAGGCTTATATGATAAAGTGGAGGGGCAAACTCTGCTATTCTAAGTTTCTAATGTATTTGAGTCCACAAACTAATCAAAAATGTCAAAAAAAGCAGGTAAATTAATAGTCTTGGTAAATTCTTACCGCTTTACTACTTCCGGAGTGACTTTTACTCCTGATTTTACTACTCCATAATCCTAAAATGCACTTCCTTAGAAAAAGAAGGTACAATCTACGTATATAGAAGGTCATTTATTTGATTAGCTTTAGTTGGGGCTGACTTAGACTTGGTTCATATGGACTGGTTTGCAGAGTTTGAAATACATCCTTCCAACCAAATACTGATTGAGCCTCATAGTCCGTGAGCGACTAAGTTAGAGATTGTGGATCTGAGTCCAGGAGCAGACAGATTTCACCTCTTAGTGGGTCAGACCGTAAAGAAGGCCACCTTAGCTGACATCAGCCTCTAAATAGAAGTCCTACGTTTAGACTAAAATAGCTCATGCGAATGTGGTGGATAAGATCCTAGATCTGGAAATGGATTTGAAATGGCCCTGTTGGTGTGGGATGACTCTGCGTTTTAACTTGTTCACTGTTTTCTCATACATACCTACACAGAATGGCACAGGCTGGGCCGGAACTTAGAGTCCTCCTGCCTCAGCCTCCTACAATGCTGGGATGACAGGTTTGTGCCACCACATGTAACTCTTAATGACTGAAATACAAAGGAACAGTAGGGCACAGCGATTTTCTCTTCTTCCTGAATGTGTGATGGAGAGGGTTCCACAGCATCGTGTTCAGCTGCCTCCTAGCTCTGCAGGACCCCTACTCTGGCCACACTCTCCAGATTGCCGGGAGCTGCCTCCCAGGTGGGCACACCTGTGCTTGGAGACAGACAGGGCCACCGTGACAGGAAAGGCTCCAGTTATGGCCAGGAAGGGAAGGTTCTAGCCATAGACTCTTCCCAGCGGGAACTGTGTTGCAGGAATCCGGGAAGCATCGGAGACTGTCATTGGGGGACGCAGTCCACCCTCTTCCACAGCCCTGTCTTCCGCACATCAGCTGTGCAGGGTCCACTGTGGTCAGAAAGTTCACCGGGTGCAGCAGGAGGTCTCAGAGCAGGGCAGGCAGACACGGAGAGCACATTTCATAGTGTTAATACGGACATTCACTTGTCTGTTTGTAGTGGGAACTGAACTCAGGGCCTTCACACTGAGCTGCAGCCATAGCACCTTTGCTATTTTAACTTCTGAGACAAGGATTCTTTAAGTTATTAACTTGTGCAGGCTGTGTTTGAACCTGAGATCCTACTGCCTCAGGCTCCCAGAATGCTGGCATTACAGGGTCACTACACTTAGATTTTCTTTATTTTATCTTGTTTGCTGTTGTTAATCTCTTAGTATGCCTGATGTATAAACTAAACCTTCTGAGCCACATGCACGGTATCTACAGGAAAGCGTTCACCAGAGGCCGCGGCGCTGGTTCTGGGCATCCCTGGAGGTCACCGGTGGGATCCCTGTAGACGAGGGAGGACGGGGTCCAGCCAGCCGGGCTTGCCTCCTTTGCTCTTCACAGCCTTTCAGCTTATTGCTTGAAAACACGCAGAGATGGCGCTTTTGACACACCTGAAGAAGCCTGCCCGGCCTGAGCCTAATTCCTCGCACCCCGGTGTAAATCGTGACCAGATGCTCTGTGGCAGCAGCTACGGTGGCTCTGTGGAGGGCTGCCTGGTCCTCACGCGCCCCCACTCTGGGCTCTTGGTTCTCGGCGTCCAATCTCCAGATGGTCTCAAGCTGCCCTCGTGGGAAGACTCCCGCCACCGCTTCCGGGTGAGTCCAGCCAGGGAGCTGGCCGAGGCGACCACGTCCTCTGTGCGCAGGACTGGCCCCAACGCACGCGGAAGCGAGAGAGGAGCCCTGTGGGGACAGTGGCTCCTGCCCTCCGGGGAAAGGCACCAACACCCGGCATGCGCCATGAACCTCCTTCCAAGGAATGAGAGGTGGGAGCTGCTTGTAACCACAACGGGGAGCTCCCAGCCTTGGGCTCGCTCTAAATCAAATAGTCGAATAAAAAGATCAATGACTTCTATCGTAGATCATTATTCTCCCCCGACTTTTCTTGTTCCTCCTTCCCTGGGCTCTCCGAAGGCTAGATTACTCGTGTTGCTTCTGTTTGATCATCGGGCTCAGAAAATCTAAGATGGAACCCTCATTTGACCTCGTTAAGTGGAAAACTGAGCAGTCCAGCCAGTACGTTCCTTGTCATCTTTGGTGGATAGAGTAAATAATGTGAATATGGAGATGTAATCAATGGCTTCCTCGCATAATGTAAGAGCACGAAGCCAAGTATCAGATCTCTCCTCCCTGTGGGCCTAATTAGCATTCTTGCATAATTAAATAACCATGGCTTGATGGCTTGAAAAAAATGAAGTGTTCCTGAAATTGAAAACCATATTTATACCATGACATTTATTTATGATAAATATTGAACAATGTTTTTGAAAAATTACAGTTTTAAGAAATGCATTACGGAGCCATCGCATCCACACTTTCAACAGAGCATCAGAAGTTCTTTGTCCAGGGGAAGCTGCAGCCCCCAGCGTCCCCAAACCTCCGGGGCTGGGGAGGAGGAGCCGAGCTCCCGCCGCCCCTCCCCCAGGCCAGTGAGCCGCTCTGCGGTGCTTCCCTTCCTCACCGCCAACCGGTCTGAAACGTTAAACAGAAGGTTCCGGACGCGGGAGGTTTCTGAGCCCTGAACTGAGCGCCATTCCCAGGTCAGTGAAGACATCTGGCGAGCGCGGCTCACCTCCCCCAGCGCAGCCACACATGTGGTGACCTGTGCACTATCCAGGGGCCCTGTTGGTGCCAGGTCGCTCCTGGGGCATGGTCGAGTTTATGTTTGCAGTAGGTTTTATTATTTCTTAGAAGCCCCAAATACCAAGAAATGACAACAGCAGTTTTACCACCTACCTATAATTTTCTTTTTTCTTATAATTATTAATCCCAGACTCTGTATTACAGTTTAGATTTGTGATGCCCCAACAGTCTCAGAACTGTGGCTTCCAGAGGGCACCGATTGGATCACGGGGTCCTCTACTCTTCAGTGCAGTAACAGAGAACCTACCAGGGGTCCACAGCTGACTCATGTCGGGAGGAAGGTCCAGGCAGAAGGCACCAGAGAGGCGGGTCACTGTGGGCGGTACCTGGCGGCGTGTATCTCCTTCCCAGCGCCTTCTCTGCTTCCTGGCTGCTGTTTCCCTCCGCCCGACACCTGGGCCATGCCCTGGGCCAGGCCGGGGACTGAAACCACAGACCCAAATAAACTTCTCCTGCTTTGACTTGTATATCCCCAGAGGAGGAAAAGTGACTAAGACGTTGTCTGATTTGTAAAGTTAAATTTATCCTAGATGTGTAGGAATACGAGTAACAGGGCCAGTCATAGTGGCACGCACACTTAGAATCTCAGCACTCTGGGAGGCTGAGGCAGGAAGATCACAAGTTTCAGCCCAGCCTGGACAATTTAGTGAGAGGCTATCTTTAAAAATAACAATAGGATTGGGCCGGGGAGTTAGCTCAGTGGTTCCGGCACCTGTCTTGCAAGTGCAAGGGCCTGGGTTCGATCCCCCGGTAACCACATATTATACTGGGCGTGGAGACTCACCCCAGCAGCAACCAGCACCACATACCACAGTGCCGGGCGTGGTGGCTCACGCCTGTAATCCCAGCACTCGGGAGGCAAAGGCAGGAGGATTGCTGTGATGTGAGTTTGAGGCTGAGCTCAGGGCCAGCCTGAACTACAAAGCAAGACCCTATCTAAAAAAAAAACACCAATAGGATTTGGTATTCTTGGGGGTTTTATACCTTCACAAGGGATCTTAAAGTATTTCCAGTGAATATGGAGCAGATAGTGTATTGAGAGATTTCTTCCCATTAATTTACTGAATATGCAGAAGCTCCCCTACTATAAAAGTTCTCAATGTTGCTAAGATTTTTTTGTTTGTTTTCAGAGTTATTTCTTATTAGTTAATTCAGATTATCTTACACCATTCATGCCACTTCCATGTGCTTTGAAGCAGGCGTTTTTCTCTCTATGGTAGGGTATGTAGCTCTGAGCAGGCGCTTCCTCTTAGCAGGAGAGATTTCTCACTAACGGGCTGGCCCAAGGGAGCCCTCATGTTGCTATGGGAACATGTCTGGAGCCGGTGGTCCGGTGAACTTCGGGTTCCTGTGAGGCAGGAGGCCGCCTCCCTGTGTGCAGCTCCATGCGGCTCCTGAACAACGTCAGCGAGGCTGGGGAGGCAGTGGCTTCCACGCGAGAGGGTAGAACTGCACAGACTCCACAGTCCGTGAGCAGAACAGAATCTTCCTTTAGCGGCGAGGATGAGGGGGAACACCTCAGAGTTTATGTCTCTGCATAGCTATCCTCACCTTTCCCCTCCTGCCCTCTGGAACACAGAGGGAAAGAGCCCTGGAGTTAACTGTCCTGCAGCCTCCTCTTCTCCACGGGGAGCTGGGAACCATCCTGCGCTTCCTGTGTCCGCCAGCTCCAGGCCTCGCCCAGGCCGACCCGCTGGAGAGCCGGCACTGTGGCTCTGGGTGCCTGAGACAGAAACCTGATAGGGACGAACCCATCCCGGGGCTCACGGCGTCATCGGAGGCTCACGGTGTCGGAGGCTTCAGGGTGGGGCTCAGCCCTGTGTTTTGGGGGCCTGTGGAGGAAGCTGCTCCCCTCAGGCAGCAAGGAAGGTCGTGGGCGGGTCTAGATGCCCCCCAAGGGCGAGGCCCCAGCAGCCTAGGCCAGCGCCCTCACCTACACCAGGAGCCTGTGGCGACCCCAGACTCCTCTCTTAGCCCCCCCCCCTTCTCCAGCTCCGTCCATCTGCCATTTCCACAGAGTTCCAAGCTGAGATCCAGTTCTTTCCCCATCATTAGTCTCCTCACAGTCATTGTTATTACAAATAGCCAAACCACCATCAAAGGAATCCACCCAAGGAATAAAATTTTCCATAACGTTGTCATTTTTCGTGAACGTTTGTAATATTTTTCTTTCATCCTGTTCAAGTGAGCTCTGTGTTGGAAATAAGATCTCAATCGTGTGGGGACTGATATGTTCACTCTCAAATCTCTAATAGTTTTCTCACTTTCTGAAAATCTCTGAGGCAGGAATGTGGGAGGAAAATAAATAAAGATTAAAAGTAGGCACTGTAGGCCCAGAAGGGGGAGAAAGGGTTCACATTTCTTGAGACACAGAAGAGACAACAGGATAGAAATCACATTTGTCTTGTAGGTGAGTTCAAAAAGCCAGTTGCAGTAGCAGCCACTCTGACGGGCAAGAGGTATTTCTTTGCCAGGATGAGGTCGGAAATGTTTGGAAAGAAGTGTAAGGACTCAAACAAGGTGTCCAAAGGCCAAGGGGGGACCCTGCCTGAGGGAAATGGACAGTAGGTGGTAGAGACATTTTAAAAAAATAATTTCCACACTTGTTAAGCTCGGAAGCACATTTGGTATGAACAAGAGACTGTGGTACGGACTGTGGATAAAATCACTCTGATTATAGGTGACACCCTGGTGAGCTAAACTTTATGCATTTTAAGAAGCTGGTTTCCCTGACACAAGCACTTCTTAAAAGACAGCAACAAGGGATAAAAAAGAGATTGTGTTTTCTTAGTGACTGTATTGCTTATGAGTTTTATGTGGTCGCTGGGTCTCTCCTGGGCATCTCCTTCTCGGTGTAAAAGCACAGCCTCTCCTCCTGTTAGAAAGGGCAGCAGGTGTGCCCCTCACCCGATGTATTTGGAAAGGAGAGAATGTAAGGAGAGCGTGGGGTAGACAACATGGGCCAGGCTGCCGGGGCTGTATACCCATGGGCCGTGGTACCCAGCAGGCTGAGGAATAAGACCCAAGGTGAGGGGAAGACCTCAGGGTCCACTTAAATACACTGTCCACAGAGACATGTTTTTCTAACCAGTGGTCACTCACGCAGCACCGGCTGTAAGCTTGCACTGAAAAAGCTCTGCAGAAAACCTCTGTGTGTCCCTTTCTTTATATCTTTTTATCTACCTGTCTGTCTAATCCACTTACCATTAGCCTATTCATATTTAGAGAAAGATACATAAATCTACACATTTACAAATGACACCGAATTTACAATAGTTTGGCTTCACAGGTTTTCCACTTTATTGTGGCAGAAAGCAACACATATTCTGTGGAAGCTAGAATTCAGACCTTAACTCTAGATTTGGAATCTCCTGGGCAAATGGTGTGTGGCGCAGGCTCATCTGCCATGCCAGGGCAACACTGGGGAGCCCGGGTACACATTCTGCCACGTGGTCATCAGGGTCATGCTGATGCTCCACAGTGTGCCGTGGTTCTAGCCCAGGACCCAGAGTCATTGCGGTGGAGGAAAGGTGGCTTTGGCTTATAGTCTTTCCAAACTGCACTGGTTTTATCAGGCTATATCTTCACCTAAGACCGAGCACCCACATGCACAGACTTATCCACCTGTACATGCTTACATGTGTCATGTCTACTTCCCTGAGCACAGTGAGACACTGCAGCCATTACCACAAACCCTCTGCCCTGCACAGAAAATCAGGCCCTGGCCCGAGTCACGTTCTCCATCAGGGAAAATAGAACTGCCACTACTTAATGGAAGAGAGGTGGATTAGGGCTCAGGGTTCAGTTGTGCAGAGAAGGAAGGGCCTGGAGGAGGGGAGCTGCTTGAGGCAGGGTGGGCAGGAAGTAGAGCGAGGGGGACGAGCCAGGGCGGTCACTTCAAGTGCTGGCCTCTTCTGGCCTAGCTGAGTCTTGCAGCCCCTTCCATACCAAATCCACTGATGGACCCAGTGCTCTGTGATCAGTCTTCCTCCCCAGGCTGCCTCTGAGGACCTAAATCGTGGCAGTCCTGTCTATAAGGGGAGCTGAGTCTCTTCACTTTTTCCCCAGCTCCCATCTGGAGTCCTTCTACTCCCAGCGAGTCCGGGATCATGCTTACTAGGAAGCCATGATTGAGTGACTCCACTCCCTGAGCAGCTTAGCAGGATGGTGGCCTACTGGAGGATTCCCTGGATGTGGATGTCATCCCACTTTATTAAAATGTTGGGTTTCACCATCTGTTGTCAGCAGTGGGCTTGGTCCACACATTCTCCCTCCACACAAGAGGAGGGAGAGGCTCAGCCTGAGTCAGGCCTCACCCTCGCCATATATATATATGATATTTAATAAAAATTATATAGTGATTATAATGCACCAAACTCCTAATTTTGTGTTTCTTTTGGGGAAACTCTATAAGGTTCTGTTGGTTTTTGGTTTCAAAACAGGTTGCCAGTGTGTCGTGTAAGAATCCTATAATCAGCCTTGATTTACTGGGTTGCTCTAAAATGCCTGAGCCTTTGCAGACACCGGGATGAAGAGTGAGAGGCAGGTACAGTTGATGTTTGCATGTACATCACTACAGAGCATTAAATCTGAAATCCCAGCAGCTGCTTTCTGTAAGTCCATTTCTAATCATGTCGGTGAGACTAAATAAATAAATAGAGCTTTCTAATAGCAAAATTAATCTCTCTGCGTGTCACCAAGATTCCTCTTGAAAGGATTGCGCTCCATGAAATAAATTCAGTCAGCAGATTAATGAGAAGCTAGCTCCTCACAGAGACTGGTATTTGTTCTCCCAGGACTGTGCCTGCTGGCTGGAGGCCAAGGCAGGGAGGGGTTGCTCCAGGAAAGTGATGGCCGGCATATGAAGATTCTCAAGTTCCGGTACACCTATGAGCACAACCTAGCCATGCGCGAGACCCTCGCAGCTCAGCATTTGCATCAGCTTTTAGGATTGTGAAGCCTTAATTCTTGTCAGTGTGGTGCTCAGCAGTTTCACCACCCTCCCCTTCTTGCACATACAGCGACTGGAATCTCACCTCCCACCCAAGGCCAGTGCTCTCTGCCCTGCGAGAACTTGTTCCGGCTGGCTGAGGCCCTAAGCTTCTCAGTAGGCTCTTTCCATCTTGGATGCAACGATGCCTAGGACTCGTCATCCTGACTGTCAACTTGACTGGCTCAGGAGACTCCTGCACAGAGAGTGTGATGCACCTCAGAGTGCGTCCGAGAGGACAACCCGGCCGCTGCTCCTTCCTCTCCGTTTGTCCTTCGCTTCCTGGTTTCCATAACTCCAGCAGTCTTGCTCCGCCACACCCTCCGCCATGACGTTTCTGCCCTGAGACCCACTGACCATAGATGGAGTCATCTGAAACCTTGACCCAAAATGAGCCCGTCTTTCTCTGGGTTGCATCAGGTGTTTGTTCCAGTGATGGAAACTGGCTGACACATGGCCCATCCAGGGCAAAGTCAGACGCTAACGCTGATGCAAAATGTGACACGACCTCACTCCTTTTGGGATAAATAACGAAGCCATGATTCTTAGTATTCACATTGTGCCCCTTCTAACGACTGATAACAGAAAGAATTTTCAAACTTCAGTGAGCAGGAAGAATAAAACCACATCTGTTTTCCTACAGCTAAACAAACATATATAATTCACGCTGCTAGTGTGCCCTTAACAAAGGAATCTTATTACAACCTCTATATCACAGACTGCTATGGAGTTCTATAAAAGTAAATCCACCTCTTATCAGCCTGTGATGCTTTTGAATAATGTGAGTACCTGGTAATGCTATGCAGATTTTTATTCCTGTGTTCAAAATGAAAAAAAAAAAGTCCCCTGTTGATGTGTTCTATTTATTTTGCTATTTTCCATTATCGCCCATATGGCTCTGTCACATTTCTTATATAAGAAAATAGTTTAAGAATTTTACCTATTTAATTAAATACTGGTCATTTTCTATAATAAAGAATTATATATAAAATCATGTAAAGAAAACCATAAGATATTACAAATGAAATAAAAGACAATTTATGATATAATACATGCAACATATAAGAAATGGTTAAAACAACTGATGTATTAATCTCTTAAATCTCAGTAAGATAAAAATGCTTACAGAGGAAATACAAGAAAGGGATACAGAAACGCAACTTATAAAAAGATAGGAGCTAATGAGGAAAATTCCTCAGGCACAAGAACAATTCAGACGAAAAAGCAGTGAAAATACATTGTATCATGTAAGAAAATATAGAGAATATAAACCACTTTTGGCAAAAACGAGAGAATCAGATATTACAAAGCAGACATTGACAAATGGCTGGTGGAAAATCTCAACCTCACTTGCTGGGGAGGAGGCTGAGCTTCAGACGAGCTGTATATGGACAGAGGAGGTTCTCAGCTCCGAGGTAAATTTCCCAGGTGACGCCTCCACATCCTGTGACTCAGCGGGGTGTGTGTTACCCTCCTAGGAGATGCGGCCGCCTGGCCCTGGCATCCTTCCAGAAGACATCCCCACTCTCTCTAAAGGCAGAAGATTGTCTTCATCGAGTCTCCCATGCGTCACGAGCCACAGAAACACTTCAGTGTGAGAAAAGGGTTGAGATTCTCAGCATCCACATTTTTCTGACGACAGCCACAGTCCTGCCCAGCACATGCTGGGTAGTCAGGGGCACCAAGTAGCAACAGCACAGATAAAGACGAATTTCCTTCTGGTGGGCAAAGGCTCCATCATTCTCCAGAAGCTAAAGCGTGTGGACGCTCTTGTGCAAAGAGCCCTCCGTGAGGAACAAGATACCCTGGCGGTGCAGGGTGCAAGTCAGGAAACAGTGAGGGTCAGCAGAAGCCAGGTGTCCAAAAGAAACACTAGTGAGACATCTAGGTCTGTGAACAGAGGTCACTCCCTGCACAGTTTTTCTTTTTTTCAGAAAGGATCTCCAGATTTAGCTCAGGCCATCCTCAAGGTCACATAGATCCTCCTGTCTCAGCCTCCCAAATGCCAGTATGAGAGGCATGTGCCACCACCGCCCCTGACTAAGATTGGCTGAGACCCTGTTGCATGTTTTCAGATCCAAATCTGTTGCTCCGGTGACACAGGTCCTCTCCCTGAAACTCATCACTTCCCGTCTGGGTGGCTTTGGAGGTTGGCATTTTCCCTTCATCGCTCCTGGTCTGTTCTTTCTCTGCCTGTGCTATTAACCTTCCACAAACACCTGGAGCTGGAAGAGCCTCACTGGAGTCTTGATGAATAGGTAGCTAATGCTCCACTGTCCTGATGTTACAAGTTAGTTGGCTTCCGGCTTTCCAGTGTTACAACAAACCCCCAATAGTGAATTTTATAAATGTTTGCCAGACGGGCACCATGCCTTGAGAGAGTCTTTATCAGGATGGCACCAGACCCCAGAGTTATGAGGTCAAAGGAGGTGAATGCTTTTGAGACTCCCAGAAGCAAATCCCTGCGAAGTGGCTCTTTCCGAGTTAGCGCCTCTCAGCTGAGGGTTCAGTCTGCCGGTCTTCCTAGCATCTCCAGCTCTTTCAAATGCCACGGGTGTCTTTTCTAGGTGCTTCCTGAAGCCCCGACAGCAAAGCAAGAGAGCAGCCATGCCCGCTGAAGTTACTCTTGCCAACTACCTCCACGTCCTCCTTTGTCCACCTTTTTCTGGGCACCAGTGTTTTCTTCTTGTTTAAATCCTTCACCTTTTCAGAACAACCTCTCCATTTTTAGCCTCTAAGTTTTATTATGAGTTTTAAGTTGTTCATACTTTTACATCACGTACCAGTGTCCTGAAGATTCATTGTTTCAAACCCACCCATTTCCTATACTATCTCTTTTAGTTGTAATAGTATTTTGTTCCTATAGAAAATATAAAATACTAGGGTTCCTTTTTTCCTTAATTGGTTTTTGACTTACTTTTTGAAAAGTTACTTGAAATTCTGTCTCTGATGGCAAGATAGCTCAATTTTCCCACCGGGCCACTTGCACAGCACAACTTACTAAACAGTGCATGCTCCCACGTCTAAGGATGCTCATTTATTAGCTATTAAGTTTTATGTACCTGCTTTGTTTGGGCTCCACATTACAAGCTGCTCTTCTGTTCATCTCCTCTCACAAAATGTCCTCAGTGTCCTCAGTACTATTAGCTTTTAAATACATTTTACTAGCTTATCAGTCCAATTTTCTTGTCTTTTTCCTGCATCAAATTTTCTTAACTGTTTCTGCGACTTTACAAACGGGAAGATGAAAAACACGCAAGAAGAACACGAAAGAGCAAACGCAGGAACAGACCTCACCTGGCTGTTTCAGGACCGCGGGCCGTCTCCTGACCCATTTGCGCCGGGCGAGCGGGCTCAGGGATCAGCGTGTGGCCGCAGAGCGTCACCCCCCTGCTCTGACCGCGGCTGAAGCTCAAAGCTGCCTTTCATCTCTGCCACCTTGCGCTGTGCATGCAAAAGAGAAGATTGCCCCAGAGACTCGGCAGCTCACCAAGGGCAGAGAAGTGCTTTGTGGAAGTTTCCACCCTCTGCGTCAGTTTGCAATTACAGAGCTGAACTGCAGACAGAAAGGTCTCTTTTTCTCTCTCCTTCCCTCCTAATCTTACTTAGAGATCTAGGTAACACTGTGCCACCATGCGAACGCTTTCTGGACGCTAAAATGGCGGCATGGGAGCCAGCGAGCAAAATTTAGAATTTTTGCCAGGTTCTTGCTTTGTAGTTCAGACTGGTCCTGAGCTCAGCCTTAAACTCACAGCGATTCTCCTGCCTCTACCTCCCGATTATAGGCGTGAGCCATCAGGCCTGGCATTGTGGTGTGTGGTTACCAGGGATTGAATGTGCTTGCAAGGCAGGCGCTGGAACCACTAAGCTAAATCCCTGGCCCAAAGGTGCTTCTTCTTAAGCGTCAACGTTATCTCCAGGGACTTTGTCCTGGAATGCTCTGAGGCCCCACACCTCTTCTAATTGCTTGTCTTCAGCCCTCTGAAGTCCAGATGAACCTGTCGTGCTTCGGTTCTCTCCTCCTGTGGATTCCCACGTGCTCCGGCATCTGTGTCCCCCGGCTTCTCTGTGAACCGACTGTCTTGTGAGCACCATGCCTCATTTTCTGAGAACACTGTTGACTTTGCACAACAGCGGGGCCCTGACTCTATGACGAGGATGGTTTCTGTTTGTGGTTTGTGTTTGTGTTTCTGTTGGAGGTTTGTGTTCTGTCCACACATCATTACTTCTGATTTTGGGACAGTGAGAAACTTTCATTTCCAAGATGAATAGATGTCCCCACCTAAGGCACTGCATAACATGCATATTCATGAGGAAAACTGGCGGTTCCCAAATACCTAAACTGTTTTTTTTTTTTTAATGTTTTTTCAGTAACAACAACCAGAAGTTCAGGGAATAGTTTATACCCTGAATCACTCCCTTTCTTGCAGATAAAACAGATATTTGGCGTCTGGCTGACCAGGGCATGTGGCTTGGATCCATCAATAATCTTAAGATTTGTGGAATAGTCACTGAGACGATAAAGTGCCCTCGCTGGTAGGTCGTCCACGCTGCACAGCGCGGGCTCTGGACATATGGCAGGTGCTTAATGCACCATTTTCTTTTCCCTGAGGTAGTCACTCTTTCAACTGAGGTGTTTCACCAAGCCTCAGAGAAGAATTTAAGCGATTTCATTTTATCCTATATGGAGGATATAAGCTTTATGTGCCGCATACATCCCTGGTAAGAAATCTCCTCTGTCAATGAAGGAACCCTAGAAAGGGCATGTTCTTTGAATAATCATCTTCTTCAGACAAGTGTCCCAAGGGTGGGTAGTTGCATTCCCGCCCCACCATGCTCAGCCTCCCCTATTTTACTGTTTGCACCGTATCCTGCCTTCTAAGATTGCTAAGCTCATCCTCATCTCCATAAAGTTATTATAATCCATGTGGAGGAATATAATAATGTAAGTTTGTAATAAGCTGTTATTTTGTGATTATACACAACACTGGCCTTTCTATTGCACTTGTCAACCTCTTTCTATTTGGTTTATCTACAAGTAAAAGGTGAACTTGCTAAGAACGCAGCACATTTTTGTGCTGAATATATCTAATTTTATCTAATACAGATACCTGACTATTAATTGCACCCCCATGAAAGTTTGCTGATATCATAGTGAAGAGATAAGGTGGCCAAGCCTGACAGCTGCTTTTGAATTTGTCACTCTTTGCTGTCCCTCAGTTTGTCTTTTAGCACAGTGATTCTATAATCTATTCACCAAGCATGAGACATGATTAAAATGATGAGAAGACGGGCCGCAGGGCTGAAAGGGGTTGGGACCCAGCAAAGGACTTCCCAGACGTCCACCTAGGACCTGAGAACTCTCTCCCCTCACGTAGGGATTCCACTGAGCCTGTCCTTCCCCACCTCACTCTCCTCCTGGATCTGAGCGCTCACCTCTGTGCTGACCTCCAGGACTCACCGCCTAAAGCCCCAACTTGGTGTCTTTCGATTTGTGGTTTCCTTGAGTCTTTTTCTAAATAGCTGAGCTTGTTGACAATGATTTCTTCCAATATTTTCCCTGCTCCACTCTTACATGTCATTCTGTGATTCCTGTTGGACACCTGAGGACATTTGATTTTTTCCCATGGTTTTTGGATATGCTTCTTCTGCTCAATCAGTTTTGTTTTTCCACCTTTTTTCTTCTTATTTTCACTTTGGGGAGTTTCTGTCCACCTTCCTTTAGGTTCCCTGGCTCCTCGCTCAGCTGTGTTAACCTCGCCGATGTCCGCCCTGCTGCCATGACTTTATCTGCAGTCTTCCCCTCTCACTCTGCTTTCTCTGTCTCCACGTCTTTCAGTCCCACCGTCACAGCCTTTAACATAGCCCAGGCCACGTGCTTCTTAACAGATAAAGTGAAGATAGTATCACATTTTAATCTAGCTCCAATGGTAGCTTTCTCACTTTGGATGAAATCTTTTTTCCTCACTTTTTGATCTCTCAAACAATTTTTTTTTTGAAAATTTAGACATACAAAGAAAGGGAAAAATAAATATGATACAGTTAGAGAAAAGCAAATATTTAAGGAAGGCTGTGAAGTTTCAATTTGAAGATTTGTGTTCATCTTATCTAACAAAAGGCAAGCTTGGCCCTTATTTTCACTTTCAATTTTTTACATAAGTGTTTAAAATTATACAGAATGTGAGATACTTTGTCAATACTTAAAATTCTTATGCAAAAAATAAAAGGTACAGCTTTATTAGAAAATGAGCTGAGATAGATCAAATGAAAATAGATTCTATGATTATGAAAAAAGAAAAAAATATTCACAAACAATTTTTTGTTCCCCAAATGAGATAACAATAACTCACATAGCATTCATTTATATGTATTAAGTAGTACAAGAAATCTAGAGAGCTTGCTATTTGCCGAGATCCTTAAACCAAGAGTGAATGTGAATAGAATAATAGAGGAGTTTCAGAGCAAGGGTCATCACGGGGGCACTGAGAGGGGCTTCTTGTGGAACACTCTACCTCAACGGCTCAACACTGAAATGCTGAGACCCTGGGATTATGGTAGATGAGGACGGCTAGGTCAGCTCTGGTTATTTTGGGGGAATCACATTCACCCTAGTAAATGCCAAAAGATGTTTGTGTGTATATATCATATGTGGCTATGTACATACTATATTTGAATTTATAAGAAAGAGGTATTAAATGTTTAAGAAATAAAAGCAAACTTGGTTTGGAGCTCACCTTGAATCCTGTTCTGTATGTAGCCTAAAGCTTGGCTACTTCAGGGACTGGAAGACACTTCTAGTGAGGTACATGGCATTGATCTTTCCTCCTGTTCCTCATTCAGCGGAATCTACTAGATCCCCACGCACACAGACAGACCCCTTTCTCCTAAAGTAAAGCTGAGAAGCATCGGGTGGGCTCACCAGAGGCTGCTGTGCCTAGGCCCAGCCGTGATGTGTTGGGGGCTGAGGGGTGTTGAGCTCTTGGGGGGTCTTCCTTTTCCTCCCCATGTATATCTATTTTTTCCTGGAAGAAAAGTTTACAAAAAGCTGCACATTTCCTCTTGCACTGCAGCTTCTAGACGCATCGCCCCTCTCTGACTGGGAGAAGTGTAATTGGAAAATCTGTAACTACAGTAAGCATAATACACAGTGCTATTCCTCATACTACGTATCAAAGAAAGTAAGTAATGTACGCAGGGGCGTGACTATGTTTCCAGCAGAGAGGTCATTCTGACACCTCGCTTTCCAAGGGGAGCACTAACTCACGAGGGAAGAAAGTGAGTACAGCCCTGCTGCACGCTAAGTAGCACAGGAGCTTCAGAAGCTGGGTCCACATGAATTTCTCTTATAAATTACAGCTTGTCTACTTGCAGGCAGAACAAAATCGAGAACTCATGTCCTACTTTCAAACTGTTATATTTTCCACAAATCAATGTCTATTTAAACTAATCATCTCTAAATGAAATTATCTTTAGCCCTTTCAACATGGATAATTTGAGGCTTAAAATATGAATTAGTATTTTTGTGAGTTAAGGAGCATTTAATCATGACAAATAAATCCTAAATAAAGTTTAGATGCTGTTGGGGATATTCTGGATCCTCATGGTAGTTTGTGGTGTTCTGAAGGAGAGGGGTGAATATGAATAGAATAATACAGGAGTTCAGAGCAGGGGTCGTTGCATAGGCACTGAGAGGGGCTTCTTATGGAATAACCCACCTCAACAGCTCAACACTGAAATGCCGAGACCCTGGGATTACAGAAGGTGAGGATGGCTAGGTCAGCTCCGGTTATCTGGGGGAAATCACATAAAGTGCTTCTGCCTTGGCCCACATGCATAAGTGTTTCTGAAAGGCTGGAAGTAGAAGTAGACGCTAACCAATGTCTGTTAGGCACTGGACATCTATTTGTGTGACTAGGAAAGTGTATCACCGAAGATGAAATGTGTAGGTATTCCCAGGGGTGTACTACATGAGTTCCTGCTTCAAATGCCTGTGGCTGAATAGCATCATGCAGAAAGAGATATTTTAGGTACTTGGCTGGCAAGGTACAGAGTCATGGGCACATCTGGGGATGGCCATAGTGCTGACAGAGTCCCCTCGCAGGGCAGAACATCCTTGGCAGGAGAGGAAGATGCAAGTGTGGTGTGGTGTCTCCCTCTCTTCTCTCAGAGCCTCTGCATTCAGTTATGCACAGTAGGCAAAGCCATCTGAGCCGAAGGCCACAGCTCTGAACACAGCAGTTAGATAGAGTATGCAACCTCTCTCCACCTTGAAGTGGAAATAAAATTTCTGATCACGAGCTCTTTGGAGAAAACTCAGACCTGCCCACCTTCCCTGCCGCAGCCTGGCATCCATTTCCATTCTGTCACTTTATCAACGATGCATGTGTGTCTGGATGCCAGAGCCTCCCAGGCCAGGCTGAAGAGCCAGAGGGGCCAAGTCTGCGCTGCAGGAAAACAAGAACTTCAGCCCTGCCTGCTTCCCGCCTGTCTCCTCTACTTCTGAGTCAGCTACTCCAGGTGGTGGTTACACTCAGGTGCATAGTGCTGACATCTTCTGCTCACTGGAATTAGGAAGGGTCCACCAGGAGAAAGGAAGAGGCCAGTTCTTTATTAGTATTATGAAATTTTAAAAATTACCAATTAACTACCATGTGGAATGTACCCACTGACAACGTTCGACTGGGCAAAGAAGTATCTAAGCAAAGACACAGTTTATGTGTCACATTTATTAGAGCCACATTCAAATGATAAACTGTTATGGGCACTTGGGAGAGAAAAGTTTAAATATATGAAAGTGTGTGTGCATGTGTGCGTGCGTGTGTGTGTCCATGTGTAACAGCATGCATGTGTGCATGTATGTGCATGTGTGCATGTGCATGTGTGTGCATGTGCACATGAGTATATGCATGTATGCACGTGTGTGCATGTGCATGTGTGCACGTGTGCGCATGTGCACGTGAGTGTGTGTGAACGTATGGGTGTGAGTGTTTGTGAGTGTGTGTGTGTGCAGGGGTGGGTGAGAATGGCTGAGCTGGGGTTCAGCGGACATTAGAGAATCCCAACTTAGTAATTAACCAACTCAAATTATTTTCACTGAAAAAAGAATCCCCCATCCTATAATTTTTCAGCAGATCTGCCACTTCTAACCCCTCATCTGAATTTTTTGTCTGCTTGGCTTCCCTTTTCTTTGATGACTGCCAATAGCTAGATGGCATCAAAGCGCGTCTCAGTGGTGGTATTCTTTCCGAGGAAATAAATATCTAGATTGTTTGTCATGTATCACCTAAATGACTTCTAGGTGCCCATTGTTCCAAAGTCCTGAATGTGCCCTGGCCTAGAAAAAAGAGGCCAGTGTGTGCCGTGTGACAGTGTACACGGAAAACCAAACTCATACAAACTCCATCTCAAAAACGCTTTCATGGTTCGAGTGTGACCATTGTCCCCTTCATCCCATTCAACGACGATTAGTGCCACTGTGTGGTTTCATGGGGAGTCCCCAAAAGGCCGGTGTTCAAGGTTTGTCTCCGACTTACAGCTCTTCTGAGAAGATGAGAAGCACTTAGGAGGCGGGATCGATGGACTGGAGGCGCTCTTCCCACACATGGGAATACTGGGCCTCTGCCCCCTTCTCCCTTCTGCACTCAAGTGAGGATAAAGAGTGAGGTCTCTGGCCACAGGCAACGGTGCTGGACCAACCGGCCATGGGGTGAAACTTCAAAACCATGAGCCCGAACAAGACACTCCTCTCTTCGAGCTGAATTTCTCAGGTATTTGTTACAGTAACGGAAGGCTGAGTAGCACAATCACCCTTCTCACCTCGGTCTGTTTTTTGAACGTAGCAACTTGTGCACAAGTATCATTTTAAAGG
Organism: Petromus typicus; assembly: GCA_004026965.1. NCBI lineage: Eukaryota > Metazoa > Chordata > Mammalia > Rodentia > Petromuridae > Petromus > Petromus typicus. The sequence continues at coordinate 22,119 of PVIR01001764.1, forward strand.
CACACAAGTCCATGTCTGAAAGGCCATATAAGAACGTTGATAAGATAAATTCTAAAGCTTTAGAATCTTCTTCTCTTAAAAATAATCGTTTTCCCCATTCACATTGGTATTACATTACAGTTACATTACAGAAGGCAAGTTAGTGAGAAATCACACTTATTCATGCTAGCTACTATCATCTTGCCTGTCAGTGCTGAGGGTAACTTTATCATACAGTATACGCTGTTTCTAATTTCAACAAGCAGAAGTGATTTCAAGTAGATCTGACACACTGGAGTGCTGCAGTTAAAAAGAAGACGTAGGGTCCTGGTAAGAGCTGATGGCTGTAGAGTCCAGGCACATAAGATGTATTTGATCCCATCAAAAATCTAGAGGGGTTTATCAAAATGGCAGCAATAAAATGGAGGAAATAAATTTCTCATGCACACCACTCTATGCAGAAAGCACTTAAAGGAAGACCTGCCTACGGTAGGCAGCGTTTTAGTGGACAGGACAGGGGTGTGATACAGCTGAGTCCTGCCACTCTTCCTGGAACATTCCCGCTCATGCCTGGTGCTTCACCAGAGAACTACCTCTTCCTCAAGATAGCCAGTGATGGTCTCCTTACTGTAGTGCTTGAGCTTCTGAGTGCTGAACACTCCTGCCTTCCCAGAACTCACCTCGGAAGCTGGGGCACAGGAGCTTCAGGTGCATTTGCAGCAAGAAGTCAGGTGCTCGGCACCGCAGGCTTCACAAGCAGCATCCACAGGCTACAACAGCTGTCAACCATTTACTGTTACTTTCTTCTCCAAATTCTCCACATGCTAATGAAAAGCACTCCAGGGAAGTACTTATTAAACAAGCAGTGGCTAAACCAGCATTGAAGAGCCTGCTCTGTTATTGCTCTGCAGTAAAATGGTCTGCAGAGAACTGCAGGTAAATCCCAACACACGTGCATCATGACATGGCACAAAGAGTCACTCAGAAGATAGGCTGACTGGTGGCTGATTGCTACTAGATAGACGGTTTTTAGATTAGTAAAAGTGCACTCTGTAGTTGGGGTTTGCAAGGGTACAGATTAAACACAGGACACATGATTTATAGGAGTATTTTATAATAGTCACCCAAGAAGTCAAATACAGAGTGGTGCAAGAGACCTAGCCTCACCCCAGAGACTCAAAGAATCCAGCTGAGAGCCTGGATCCCCTGAAATGTCTCGCCTAAGCCCAGCCGAAAGCCTAGAGCCCAAAGCAATGTGGACCATGAGTCCAGCTAGGGCTCATGCCGTCTCGTGCTCATCTTTGTTGAGGATCTGCACCGGGAAGTCCCAAAAGCCCTTGTGGAAGCTAGAAAGCATGCACCTTTGGGGCAAAGGATCTGTGCAGCCAGGCTGAGGGACCTGCCCTGGGACCAGGGCACAGTATCACAGTAAAGGTCAGAGGTCCCCTGACAAGAACAGCAGCTGTTCCTGGTGACAGTGAGGACTCTGAGCTCTTCCTCTTATGAGAATAGCTAGGCTCACATCTTGAAAACTACCCACAGTCAACCATCTTCTCCTCCGGCTCTCTTTTTATACCACTGGCAACAATCCTCAGGCGAGTCTTCCACGCCCAGATCACGCTGACTAGGTTCAGCTGGGCATCCCAGGCAGACCGTTAGTTACCCCACCACACACGCTAATGTCAGCAAAGAAAACTTGCACCCCTTGCTCAACTAATTCAACCAAGGACCCACCTTTCTTGGTTCACTCACACACTAGTTTGCTGATCTGAAGTGAAGCAAATAGAAACGCGTTGTTAGAGTGGGCCCGCGAGATCGTCACTCTGTGGTCCTGGAATCTGTCACCTGGAAGACTCAGGTAACTACGGTCCTCCTTTATGCCCTCGGTCCATGGATGTGGCTACTCGCTGGCCCGGAACTGACCAGCTGGGGACGGTGGTCTGCTTTCCACTTCTGGGTCTCAGAGCCTCTTCTACAATACAGTTGTACACCAGGACTACAGGAAATGCTCACAATCTGAATAGTTCACCTTCTTCTGAGCTTTTTATGACTGCTGTTATTTCTTAGTTCACATTTTATTAGAATAATACATATGTAGGTCCTAAAAATGAAACAAACCTAAGAAAGAAAAAAACCCACACTTTCCCTCAATGGCAAGAACAGACCCTGGTCAGCCTGGGAAGATGTGAAAAGAGCCATTCACCCAGAAAGGGAGTAAGGAGACACTTAGAATAAAGAGAGAGCTAAAAAATACAGGGACAAATGGGAATAAAAATACAAATAATTTCACTGAAAATATCTTCCATCTCTGAGAATTGTGTAATATGTATTTTACCTTAGAAATGGAACATACATTGATGTCAACCAGAACTGCCCTGGGGAGATAGGAGGAAAAATGTGTGTGTGTGTGTGTGTGTGTGTGTGTGTGTGTGTGTGTGTGTGTGTGTGTGTGATATTCTCATTTTTTATATTAAGAAGTAGGCAGAAAATTCTTAAAATTGAAAAATAAGGGGCTGGGGATGTAGCTCAGTGGTTCCAGAGCCTGTCTTGCAAGTGCAAGGACCCGGGTTCGATCCCTGGTAACCACATAACAATACTGGGAGTGGAGACTCACCCCAGCAGCAATCAGTACCACATACCACAGTGCCGGGCGTGGTGTCTCACTCCTGTCATCCCAGCACTCGGGAGGCAGAGGCAGGAGGATTGCTATGATGTGAGTTTGAGGCTGAGCTCAGGGCCAGCCTGAACCACAAAGGGAGACCCTGTCTCAAAAAAAAAAAAAAAATTGAAAAATAAGAAATCAGACAACGATGTGATTGTTTAGAAATATAGGTGTACACCATGACCAATAGAAAAGATGAGAGGTTATGGAATGGTTGTCCCTAGCAGGCTAATATCACAAATAAATATGTAAAATTATCTATTTCCTCTAAGCTCTCTTTATATGAGAGCAGCCTTCCTAAGTTTCTCTCTTCTCTCAAAACCTTTGTGTTTGCTAGTACATTTTTGAGGAGCTCTAATTCTTTGCTGAACCCTTCCAGATTTCATCCTAAGGTTTTCCCCTCACTTTTCCAATAATGCTTGAATTGCTTGCAGAAGAACATTGAACGTGGCAGCCTTCAACTCTTCGTTAGGTAAGTTCACTGCCTGTGACTTTAGAGTTAGCATGTACTGACCTTCTTTTTTAAATTTAGCTTCAGATTCCAAATTTCTCTGAAATTTGTCCTTTTTTCAGACGAAGGTACTAATCATATTGACCAACAAGCCCATCCTGCACTGGGTGGATCACAGGTTTATTCTGAGATCCTGAAGTTTAAGACTCCAAATACGAATTTGGAGGGGGAGACACAATTCGGCTCAAAGAGCCGTGTAAAAAGCTCCGCCATTGGTGTGAATTCTGGAGCTTTCAAGAAGTGCTGCAGAAGCGTCTCAGTTATTTTTGGCAGTCTTAGAGTTGTTCTCTGTAAAAAGTGCATGAAAAGCAGACACACAGCTTGGGAATAATAAAAATCAGGATTCCAGTCGAGGATACACAGGCACAAGTAGAGGTGGCCTATGGTATGTCGAGGAAACAAACGAAGAGACAGAGGGCTGGGGAAGGGGAACGGCCACGGGAGCCTTCTGAAAGGAAGCTGGTAGGACCGAGCCTCCAGCGAGAGCCGGTGGCTTCTGCTTAGTCCGCGGCTGGAGTCACAGGAGAAAGTCATAGCAGCACCTGGTGAGGAAATGGACACCTCTACTCTCGCACTCCAGCCTGGGCAACTCAGCAATGGAGGGACACTGTTGCAAAAGAAAACAGAAAAAATGTGGTGGGACGGAGTTCAGCTAGAAAACGAAGGAGTCATACAAGGCTGGTTGGAATCTGACAACTCTGACAACGTTCACCAATGACACCAAGAGTAAAAATAACCCCAGTTTCACGGTAAAGCAGTAAATAACGTAATGGTGTTCACCTTCGCTTTAAGTCCTCCATCTCTACAGAAATGAATATTTATTTTTCCTTGTTGAGACTTTTCATTAATAATGAACCAAATGAAAAAAATTATATCATGTACTGAAAGTGTATAATTTTATTTATCATGCCTCTTCTATTTCATCTTCCTGCTATGCACATTTTTAAAACATGGTTTGGCAGGCTGGGTGCTCACCGGCCATTAGCTCATATTAAATTGATAAACATCCCCTGTGGCGGTGGCCACAGGTTCTGCCATTAGGAAAAATGAAACAAACTCAGGCTGCAGAGCACCTTTATGTGCTGACGTATGAACTGTGTATTTTCAAAGATAGACTTTTCCAAGTAGTTGAGATGCTTCCTGTTATGTCAGCAGCTCTTGTGTAGAATTCAAGAGCTGACACTGAGCTCAGCTGGGCCCAGCGAGGACAGCAGAGCCCCGCGCGGACACAACAAACTCCTCCCGCCCAGCAGACCACCGCGTCCTCTCAGCCCCACAGACCCGCCCGCGACTCCACCTGAGCCCGAGGAGGCAGAGAGTCTGCACAGCGCGCACTCACCGGACTCGAATTTTCATTCTCTTAGCAACTTCCACACCCTTCCACCCTGTTTGCAAACTTCAACTTCAGTTTTCACTGCACTTACCGAGGCCCAGACTGGACGGCAGTGGCTGTTCCCCATGGTGTGTGAAGGTTCCACATGCGTCCCTGGCAAGCAGTGTTGTCAAACTGTTCAGGAACCTTTAAGAGCTGTTTCCTACTATTAATACAGAAAAAAGCAAGCTTGGTGCTTGACAATTCGCCTTATTTTAAAGGCTTATGAAGTACTATATTTAGCTCACCGGCTTGCTTCTCCTAATTGTCCCAATGCGACAGGAGCAAATAAAAACACCACATGGTAAGACTGGCACATTAAAAATATTATTTTATGACAAATTTCTTGCTTGTATGCACTTTCTTATATGCCTAATAATTTCCTTTAAAATATTAAAATTATAAATGTTATTATAGTATGCAAATTATTTGAATTAGCCCATCATTTATCGACTCCTGAATTTTTCAAAGTCAATATAAATTTACCCACTGTTTTAATGTTATTTAAACTTTGCAGCCAGGCAAGAGGTTGGACCAGACAGGCAAATGACATACTGCATTGCTGTAAAATGCCTGGTTATGCAGGATTACACGAGGCTAATTCTCAGGTGAGTGACAAACAATGAAATAAAATGCAGGTATTGGGAAGCCACCAAGCTTGGACAAACAGGGAATTTTAAGCCACAAAAGAAGCAAAGGTGAGAGGAAGTTTATCCAAATGGAGAGAAAGAATGAGCACAAGCCCCAGGGAGGTACAATTTCCGGGACAGAAAAGCGGATTGCGGGCCTGAGAGGTCCCTACTGGATGGTCCCCGGCAGCAGAAACAGGGGCACCTGGCGTGGTGAGCAGCCACTCGGGGCCAATGTGACCATTAACCTATACAGGGGGCTGGGACATGATGTGCACAAGGTGTGATGAAAATTTACATTTAAAACAGATTCCTGGGCTGGGAAGTTAGCTCAGTGATTCCGGCGTCTGTTTTGCAAGTGCCAGGAACCAGGTTCGATCCCCGGTTACCACATACCATACTGGGTGTGGAGACTCACACCCAGCAGCAACCAGTGCCACATACCAAAGTGCTGGGCGTGGTGGCTCACGCCTGTCATCCCAGCACTTGGGAGGCAGAGGCAGGAGGATTGCTGTGATGTGAGTTTGAGGCTGAGCTCAGGGCCAGCCTGAACCACAAAGGGAGACTCTGTCTCAAAAAACCAAAAAAAACCCCCAGATTATTATTACAGGCATGGTAGCATGAAGCCCCTTTAGAATAAAACACTGCTCACTTCAACCCACTCATCTCATCATTCTCGCCACTCACCGAGGCAGCTCTGGAAGTTCTCCTCCCGAGGGTCTTTGTTGCATTGTTGTAGCTGCCTTAACACCCTGAATGGACTCGTGGTCAATTTATCTTCCATGTTCAGCTCATCTTTGGGGAGCGACCAGAAGTCACACGGCACCAGAGTGTGAGGACACCCTGTGCTGTTTTCACCAGCCCAGCTTCCTGTTGGATGGCGTCTGGCAGCAAAAATATACCATATTTTTATCATAATTCATAAACACACCACGAAACAGGGCTCCCAGAACTATTTCAGAAAAATGGCAAAGTGTGTGCAAAGTCAGGAGGAGTGTTTTAAGAGTCAAAGGCTGTGGGGCTCACCTCTGCTCCAACAGGAGAAAGAGTCACAATTGGTCTGGCCTGCGTGAGGTGTTGCAACTTTTCCCATCAGCTGTGTTGAGGAAGATCTTTGTCCTACATGGGGCTCAAAGTGTTCACAGACAGCACTGCAATCAGACACAAAAACCCCTAATGCAAGACTGATTCACAATCAACTCTGTGTCCCTTAGCAGGAAGTAGGTTTAGGGCAAAGAGCAAACACTCAGTAAATGGTTTCTGGTTCAAGTAACAAATGATAGAGAAATGCAAGAAACTTCAGCTTCCCTACCCTGTACCTTCAGAGAAAGTAACCCACTTCCTGACAAAGATGAGTATCTCCACAGAAAGTAGGAGAAGAAAATAGAGCGTGCATGCAGGCCACAGTGCTGAAAGAGTATTGCCACATCTTGGAAACAACCCAAATGTCCATCACCTGGAGACTGGATAAGAAAGCTGTGGTTCTTCTACACAATGGAGTATTACTCTGCCATAAAAATGACAAGTTTCAATCATTTATACTTAAATGGACATACCTTGAGGATGTCCTCATAAGTGAAATAAACAGGTCACAGCTACGAAAATATCGCATCTTTTCTCTGGTATGAGAAAATAAAGATGTAAATGAGTTCTAGAATTGTATGTTATATATTGCAAAATAGAAAATACTCAAAGTGAAATAGGGTGAAGGGGGAAAAATAATGAGATTATAACAAAAAAGAAAGGAAACAAAGTTTATGTATATAGGGGGGCAGTGGGGTGGGTAGGGCTATGGGAAACAATAAGAATTAAGTTGCGTCATATACTGGTACAAATTCTCATTGTGGAGTGCAATCATGATGTGTATACGTATTGTACCAATAAAGATTTCAATTAAAAAAAAGAGTATTGCCAGGATGGTAGGGAAAAAGCATGCTTAAGATTTCCAGCAATCAAAATATTTAGGAAATAGGAGAAACTGAAACTTCTAAGACCAAGAATGAACCTGTACTTGCTTCCTTTTCTCTCTTCCTTCCCCTCTGCTGACCCAATTTCCTTCTGTGTATTCACTTAAAAATGTTTTACAGTCTATTTAATCTTCAAAATTATGAACCAGCTAGTATCAATGCTGAACAGCAATTTTCCTCAACAGAAAGAAGACGAAGAAATGTACTGGTGTTTACTGGGCTCCAAAAGAAGCAATTAGTTTGATTCTTTATTTCTTCCATCACCCAGCATGTAAAGAAAATTCTTCTCCTGGGCAAGGAGGGGAAACTGTTCAGCTTCTCTGTTTTTAAATTTTGTTGGTACATATTCACAGTGAGGAATTATTCCATCCATAGTGGAAGGTCGGTACGTGTACACAGCACATCTCATTTCTTCCTATGACCCTTCCCTTTCCTGTCTTTCTCCCTACCTGCCTCCCTTAGTCTTCATTCAATTTGCAAAGAGCCCATCTTATTTTATGTCTGAAAACAGAGCTGCACATGGCTTTGGGGAAACAATAGCTGGGCATAAAACTTTTCCACCTGTTGGATCTCCCTGTATGATCTACATGTGCTATTGGGTTTCTATAATCCTTTGCTTTGGACATCACACACAGAGTATGAAAAAGGGATATTGTTCATTTAACTATTTTCTGTTCTAATTGTACAATGTTTCTAAGTTTGAGATACTGGGAGATGAGGAGCAAAACTTTAACGCTGACTTATTGCAAACACGAATGACTTTCAGAACCAAATGATCAAAAACTCCAACTCCTGAATTCATCTTACACAGATGCTTCACAACAGCTATCATTTGATAATAAAGTCACACTCATAACAACATGTGTTTTTGAGCTCATTTCCAGGGATGCAGAGAACTTTAAGGCCCAAGTGGTTGCTGTGATGACCGTCACAGTTATCTGTCTTCTTTTCGTAACTGCCAGCCTTGTGTCACCCTTCAGCGCGTGGATTAAGGAAGCAGAGAGAACAAGAAACAGCAAAATATCAGAGAAAGGCTTGAAAATACACTTATTCATAAAACCCTGGAAAAAGCTGGAAGATACACACATCACGCTTAGTGCTTTCAGCCCCTTAGACCTTGCCGCCGCAGCCAGCTTCTCTGACAAATGACATTTACTCAAGGCTGCGTCAACTCAGGAGACACCTCACATGACACCCACAGGGGGTGCACTGTGCACACCTGGGTCCGTGACGTCATAAGGGAAGCTACCATATCAGAAAAAATGAAAAACCAGCCAATAGGGCTAACTGGGTCTCCAGAACTTCCCAACTCATGATGCCACTCCCATTTGTCTGTGTAGTAGGTAACAGTGATGATCTTTGTAGGGTAAACATATTTTACACAGGGGGAAACAGGTTCAAATGTTTAAAACACCTTAAACTACATAGTCAATTTTGGGGAATCCTATGATTTGTAGAGTTTCAGATTTCAATCCATCATCATAAAAATTTTATGCATCCTGAATTTTTGTGAGCTGTCTACCATTCCCATTCCAGTTGAAAAACAGATCAAAAATAGACTTTTTAAAAAAGTTTGTGTCCCTGCGGTAACCCAAAAATATTTTAAGAAAAAAAATAGGTTACCTTTGAACATAAGAATATTTGTCACACTGTATTCTTCTTCTGAATCATGTAGTGAGTCTTAACATTATCTCATTAATCCTTTCAAAGACATCCATGGGCACCAAGCAAATCTGACACTGTCAGCGGCAAATCTGGCTGAACCATGTGGCTGCACAGCACTGAGGACCAGGAATAGACCCTTTATTTTAGGGGTCTTGACTCTGAGTTTTAGATCAAAACCCCAATCCAAGATTAGCATGCTATATGCATTACACAGAGAGCACCCTTGGGCCAAAGGACAAGCGTGAGGATACCAGGTTTGCCCTTTGGAAGAAGAATCAAACCAAAGAGAGACAAAGCACTGGGCGTTGTGCTACAAGCTTGACATCTCAGCACTCTGGGAAGCTGAGGGAGGAGGACTGTAACTTGGCCACTTAAAGACTTAGCCAGACACAGTCTTATAAAATAAAAAATTCAAAACTAGCTGGGGGTGTAGCTCAGTGATAAGGACCTGGGTTCAGTTTCCAAAACTAACTAAACAAAAACAAAGAAGGTGAAGCTGAGCCAAGATGGATTTTCCCTGAAAATCATCGCCAATTAGCTCTTCTGTCACCCAGCACAGACTGAGCATGAGAAATGCTTTTTCCATACAGTATATGGGATATTCTCAACAAAATGTTTTATAACAAATAAATGAGTGGTTTGCTTAAATCCTTCAAATTATAAGATAAATTTGGTTGTGATGGAGAATCTGTTGCATTAATTTTCTACTGCTATATAACAAATTATCCAAACTCTGTCCCTCAGAACAACAAAGATTGACATTCGAGTGGTCCCTGGGCATCAAGGCCCTGGGGACGCAGCTGACTGCCTCTTCTCAAGGTCCTTCATGGTGACTCACAGGGGACAGTCAAAGGTATTGACAGGGGCCAGAGGCCATGGTGTCGTATTCAGAATCTAATAGAAAAAGATCTCCTGAACTTTTTGGGGTGAATTAGGGCAGAGTTGGTCCCTGTTCCATTGCTGGCCAGAGACCATCCATGGCCCTTGCCACAGGGGCCTCTCCAGGATGAGCCTGCTCCATCCAGGAGGAGGGCGTCCAAGGCAGAGCATTTCATCACCCCCGTGCAGCTCTGTGCAGCTGAACCAAGTCACTGCCTCCACCGCCATCCAGGGCGGAAGGTCCATTTCACAAAGTGCCAGCACTGGGAGATGGGGCCATTAACTGCTCTTCTGTTTCCATTTCCTTCAATAGAAATTTTACATATAAATATTAGGTGGGAGTTATCTGTTCTTTTTGTACTATCTTTTTCCAGTTTGGGTCTCAAAGTTTTGGGCTCTAATTATAAAATTCAGACCTGTCATTTTCCCCAACCAGTCTTCTTTCTATCTCCTTCACCATCATTTTATTTTACAGTCATCACAATGTTAATATCATATGGGATAATTGTCTATTACAAAATTAAAATCTAGATGTCTGTTTTTCTTATTGCTATAGTGCCTAATGGTTTGCAGGATAGGATTTTTCTGGATATAAGAAGTTTTTGGAGGTGATGGAAAATTTCTGCATAACACAGAGTTTTTTTTTAACCTCAGCAGATGCTACAGAGGTTACATTCAAAAGCATCTTGCATATTTTGAATAACAAAGAACCTGGAGAGGCATCCTGAAGCCCTCCTGAGCCCCAGGGTGAGACAGTCAAGTGGGGTTTGCCCAGCACCCTGACCAGTCGCTGTGTGACCTTCATACACACCCCAGGCAGCTCTGTATGGACTCCCAGCCTCCAGGGGAGACCTTTCCTTGTCATAGATGAAACATTTTCTTGTCAGAGCAAGATACGGGGAGATACAGGCACAACTGGAGTTCAGCATGCTCGCTTTAGTGAGCACACAGGTGCAGGTAAACATAGAGGAAATTAATGCAAACAGCAAGCATTGCTGGGGCATCTGGGGAAAGCAGTTCTTCTGGTGGGAGTTGATGGAGACAATAAATAAAATGAAGGTCATACATTCTCGCTGTAGCAATTGGATTACAATGTGCAAAACAACTGAAAGCATATTCACATCACCTCTTCCCCACACCACAGACATACAGAGATGCATGAAAGCATGTACACACAACCAACACACAGGTGTGCACACATACACGTGGACACACACGTGCACACCCACCAATGTGCAGAGTGGAGAACAGTGCAAATCACAGACATTACATATTGCAGAGCTGAATGTTTTTGAGCAGGGAGAAGCTTCCCCCATGCTGACCCTTCTCCAGCCACATGGGACAAAGCTGGCTTCTCACAGGCTGAGCAGCAGGAGGTGGAGAACTAGGCGTGAATTTGAGTCACAACTCTATGAGGAGGATGAGTACTTCTCATAAAAAAATCAAACTAAAGCTGGGCTCCAAGGGCCTTGTGGTCAGATGTAACTGACACGCACCGAACCACAGCTTTGTTAATGAATGTTGTTAGATCCCAGCTGGAGGGAACTTGGGGCTGAGGACCACAGCTGTTGGCTTCTTGCCGGTTAAAAGGACTCCTCGGACTTGTTTCCCATTGGCAAAGGAGGCACTGATACCCTGTCCTGTCAGGGCACACAAGCTTTCTATCCAAAGCGAGCAAAAGGAACTGAGCACCCTTTCTGGGAACCTTCTGCCAGGAGCTACTTGTTACACAAGCTACTCACAAACCCCATTGCCGGCATCTCAACCTTTACATCTTAAAATTTAATTTTATGCACAGCCCTTAGTTAAAATTACCATACTGTGTTCTTGGAATTAATAAAGTGCCAGGGAAGAACACTTGCATTTTAAATAAATACTACTAAGGTGACATGGTTACAGATAATTTCATTTTCAATTGCACCTCTGATAGGCGACATGACATAGCAAGATCTGAAAATGAAACAAAATTGCCTAGAAGCTGGCGAGGTCTTCTGGTGAGATAAATAAAGTGACTACAGTCTGATGGTTTCATTTTCAGTTCCCTGGTGTAATTTGATTAAAATACCATGCCATAGAAAATTTTGTTTTAATGGAAAAAAAGAAAACCAAGGCTGTGAAAGTATTTTCATATTTCTACTTCTAGCTCTTATTTTGTTAAAGGTGTTCATGTCTGTCATTCCCATATTTTATTTTCTGGCTGTATTATTCATGTGAAAAAAATCATTAAATAGTTTTGAAACAGTAGAGTGATGGGCTTTTCTGTCTGTCTTTACCTCTCTCAATGCAAGAGCTCAGAGCTCCAGACTGGTTATCCTGCTCATTTCAAAGTGGGGAAATCAAGGCCAAGTCAGGGAGCATATCCAAATCCCCACACCATTTTGCATTTCAGCCTGGGGAGGCAGAGTACCCCCTTGCCAGTACAAAAGGGGTGAGTCAGAGGAAATCTTGCAACTCCCATTCACTCAGCAGCAGTACCAGAAGCCCCCCAAAATCTTTTTCTGCCCACATTTTTGTGATAATCTTCCTGAGGAAAAACAACACATTCATTGGTGAACAGAAAAAGAAATAGAGATGACACTGTATAGAGGCTGTATTTGGAGCAATATTTGTCACCCTGCACCCTAAAATCATATGTTGAAATACTGACCCAAGGTGAAGATATTTGAGTGGGGGCATTGGAGATGAGCAGATCATGACTGCAGAGCCTCAGGTATGTGAGAAGAGACCCAGATCCAGACTTCCTCACTTTTCTCGCCTGAGAGTAAGTCAGCTGTGATTCTACCATGCCTGGCTCTGCCAGGTCCTTGACCATGGGCTTCCAGGCTCAGAACCATAAATATCTTAATGTGGTTTAAATCTCCTGCTGCAGCTGGCTCTACCACGTTTGCTAAGGCCCTGTTCTCAGTCTTAGAGTCTAGCACCCAGGGACATTGAAAGGACATGAACCTTTCAGAGGTGGGTCCTGCAGGAAGGAAGTGAGGTCACTGGGCTGTGGCCTCTGCGGGAGACATTGCAACCCTGCCCCTTCCTGTCTTTCTCTGAGCACACTGGCCACTCTGAGATGAACAGACCTTTGTCACCACAGATTGGAGGAACAGGCCCAAGTGACCATGGGCTGGAACCTCTGATGCTGAAGACAGACCTTTCTTTCTCTTAAACTGATTATTGCAGGTATTTTGTGACAGTAATTGAAAACTAATAACCATACCACCCAGACTGACTGGGGGCCATGGTCTTGAAGAAACACTGTGGGAAGACTTGGGAGCAATTCTTGCCAAACAAGGTAGGTAGAACATTCTAGAACATTCTGGAAGCACTGCAGTGCTGCTGCGGCAACAGCTGAAGCTTTCCCTGGAGCGTCAGGTCAGAGATGCTGCTTTGTTCTTGGCCTCCACTCTGTCTCCATTCCATCTTCTTTCCTTTGCAGGCTTCACCTCTTTAGAACCAAAACTTCTCTTTTCATGTTCCAGTCAGCAAACCATTCAAACTGATAAGAAATGTCTGCCCCTAGGAAGCCCTGCAGCAAAAACAAACATCCTGTGTAGCATAAAATCTCACTCTCAGTCTGCCCTACAGCTGCACCATAAATCAAAGGACAACTCTCGAGGGAATGAGAAAAATGCCTTTGCTCTCTGACCAGTCTTCTCAGACTGAAGTACCCGCTTTTCCCAGTCCAGGTGCCGCTGCATTCACTTTATCATGTTTAGAGGTAGAAGACTCGATGGCTCCATCCCCATTTATTTCTCACAGTTCTGGAGCTGAAGGTCCAAGAGCAATGCGGCATGGCCCTGTTCTTGGTGGAATCTTTCTTGGTGGCTACTAGACAGCTCTTTGCTCATGTGTCCTCACCTGGAAGCGCTTGTAGAACAGAAAGAGACCCCTAGGGCCACAACTCTCACCACTCCCTTCCCACCTCCCATGATTCCACCATCAAACACGGGGCTCAGGGCTTCTGTGTGTGGCTGTTAGGGATACGCAAATACACCACGACTCTTAATACCGCCACAACCCCGTCTGCTTCCCAACAAAAGTCTTTTTGTGTTCTGACTCACAGTAATACTATGATTGTCTAGCTTGTCATTTATTCATTCTATCCTCTTGAGTAAAATTCCACGTGGTACCATCATGATTTTTGTTGTTATTTTTTAGTAGATTTTCTTATTTTAAGAATTTTTTTTTCCACTAACACATCTCAAAAGCCTCCTTTCTCTAGTCTATCCATGTATTTCATTTCCCAATGGCATTATTCTCTTTCTATTTGGCAAGAAGTGGTTTGTGCATTATTCATGGGCAGAAACTTGTTCAACAAGGGAAACATCAGCAGTGTCTATACCCCGGCATCCAAGTCTGTGATGCGTGTCAACACTGGGATTCAGAGTCCTGACTCAGTAATCCTACTTCAAAGAAGTCATCTGAAGTAATCAACAGTGTATCTGCCATTGTACAAGCTGCTCAACACAGATTACCTCCACCCATAACAATCCTGGTATAACACAAGTACTCAAAGTCTTCCCAGAATTCCTGTCCCTGAGGCTGTCCTTACACGGATAACAGTGATGGCTCTGACAATAGGCAATGTTTCTGAACATAGACAACTAAGTTCAAATGAAGAATGCAAAGTTTTAAATGATTAAAAAACAGAAATGCCAGTACTGAGAGATGGGTGGAGGGGAGAAGGAAAAAGGGGAAAGTGGATGGCAAAAGAATTATCACGTGTTACATAGGTGTGTGTGCTTGTAGAAAGCGTGGCAAAAGTCTTTTCTAGTACACACTTTTTAAAAAATATTATGTATTCATTTTTATGAGTACCTGTGTGCAGTACGCAGTGGTTTTATCCTTGTGAGAAGTTGGCATATGCACGTGGCCCCTCCTATGACTCCCTGCTCCCCTGTCTCTTCATCACGGTTTTGGCTAGAGGTTTGGTACACAAGACAGGAAAAAGAGTTTCCCTTCAGATTTTATATCTTCCTATATTGTTTATGTCTTCCATTTCTTTGACTTTAAATGTATGAATTAAATATAAATTTAAAAAATAAATATATTTGGAGACTTTTTAGAAATAGGACTACTGCCTGTTTTCATATGTGTGTTCTTCACACAATTGTCTCCAAAAGCCACCCTCCGAGCCCGGAAGTGACCCACCCAGGCTCGACCTCTCCTACTTTCTCTACCTGGAGATCCTCACTGCCACCTTCAGTTTTCCGGAGCTTATCTGTAACCTGCACCTTCTCGAGGACAGGCTGCCATCCTCCAGCTTGAACCTTTGGCGTCCTCTACTTGTGTTGTTCTAGTACAACAATAACAGAGTCTCCATTCCACCCTCGGATTTATCCTATACTTTGTCCAGCCACAGAGAATACAGCATGACTCCTTCGGTTAGCACAAGCACAACCAAGAGTAAATTTCAGTGTGTCATGGAGGATCATAATTCTTTCATTCCATTACTCAGTCATTCTTTCTCAGAAACTACATACACACATTCCATTGTCTTCTGCCAAGCAAAGCATTTTCTCCATAGTTCCAGCATCCAATAAATGTTAGGCTGGATCTAGAATGTGTGAATGCTTCACGATGCAGTTCTAGGCTCAAGGGCACTGGGATGAAAGCTGCCATTTTAGCCTTTCCACTGTTGCATGTGGTGTCTGCAGTGCACTTGGGGGAAGATATCCTCCCTTGACCTCTTTGTACTTTTATATCTGTGACTCGGCAGTGAAGCAGTTTGAAGAAATTGTCAACCATTAAAACTTCAGCTACCGTTCCTGTTCCATTACTGTTTCCCAAGGTTTCAAAGATAAGAAGTCATTCACACCACATCTGAAGTCTGTCTTATGATGTCTTTCTGAGAGTTTCATGCTCTTGACTTTTTACGCATCACATACAGGTGTTTTTAAGATTTATTTTCTAGTTTACTAAATCTTTTGTCTAGCTATTCATGATTTATGTCCTCTATAACCGCTATCTGACCTCTTGTTTATGTTTCACTGTCTGTACTCTTTTCTGTTTTTTCTACATGGTTTTGTCTACACAGATAACTGGTTACTTTTATTGAGTGCTTGATATTACACATGACACGTTCTGCGACTGATGTGAAGCTTTGTCGGTGCTCAGCATTCCCGATCACTTTTGTCCAATCACAGATCAATGTAATTCCAAACAAGTAATTTCCTTGTCAAACACACTTGATTTAATATTCACAATGACTCATCAACCATGACTTCCACACAAAGGCTGGGGCTGATATAAACCCTTCTTCCTTGGTGAAGAGGCTAAATTCCATGAATTAGAATTCTTATCTTTCTATTTTTATCCCTGGAGCAAATTCTCCCTGGCTTCTTAGCAGTTCCATCAATCTTATGGAATCAAGAAGTATCTATCCTAGGACTAGAAGATGCATCAAATGTCATACCTAACTTTTGGAAGCCCTTCTTCCCAATTCAGGTCCCAAAATTTTGATGCCTTGGAAGACTTTAATGTTTTTAGTATTTTTGTATCAAGTGGTCCAACTTTTCTGAACAAATACAGTGATATTATTTAATACCTGAATAAAAAGCTAGCACTAGTAAGAGTCCCTACATTATAGTTTAATGTTTAAGTGAGGGATCTAGAGTCAATACTTCCACAGGGGCTAGAACACACTTACTTTTAAGGAGCTCTGCATATTATGTCTTCTCTGTTGATTAAATATTGACAACAATAGCAATTAGAACTATGTAGAGTTAAACTTTCCTTGACCCATAGGACCTTAGACTTCATGAAATAAGCCAGATAAGAAAGATGTTGCATGACATCAATTATATGCAGACTATCTTTTAAAAGGTCAAATATTGAAAGATAGAGAATAAAGCAATGGTTATGAGGTGAGGTGAATGGGAAGACATGGGCCAAAGGATGCAAAACTAAGAGATGCAAGGTATATATACATGAGGGATATGGATAATACAACTGTATTGTATTAGGGATATTGGTTAAATAAGATGGTCTTATTCAACAATATAAAAGTAAGGAAGAGTACAAGTCAGTAAAGTTGCATGAACATTTTTATTTCTCAGTCACAAAAATATTTTAAGATAAAAATCAGATAAAATACAGCACGAGAGGTGCAACTAGTATAAAAATTGGAAAACATCACAATAGACACATTTACATACTTAGCATCCTTCCCTCCAGGGTGAATTTTACATCTTACACTGCTCAAAGATGAGAAAGCAAGATGAAAATATATTTCTATATGCTTTATTGGAATAATACAGCATTACTTTTTCCTGATTACGAGTAACAGAACATTTTATTTTGCATCAAGTGAAACTGACTTTGAAATTTATCAGTGAAACAGTACATGAGAAAGTAGCATTAATTTTAAATAACTTTAATGTTTACATAAGTCCATGACTTTTGAAATGCAAAGTCAATATCTAGGAGTCTTCTGATGCCATGTTTGGGCTAATCACAATTTAGAGTACGACAGGCGTTTCCTTCTCTTGTCATCCTCCAGGAAAGTCGCTATTTCCTGCTCTCTACAGCAAGAGAGTCAGAACTCAGAGGATGTATGGAAGTTGCCCAGAGTTGTTCAGATAATCACAGCAGGAGGGAAATCAGTCCCTTCCCAACTCAGCGTCCCTTACAGTCTCTGGATGATATCAGAGAACGTTTTCCAATAGAATATGTGTTGCTTTGAATGCTAAGGATGCAGATATTCATATACTATTTGCTAGCTAGTTGTTTATGATGTAAATTATACAGTTCCAAAAACCCACCAGATAATGAAATCATCAAAATATGATACCCAGAGACAAAATTTCAAAACTGATGGCTCTTTATTCTCCTGCAGCTCCCCTCATTTCAGCCCCCCTCAAAGTCCTTGGTCCCCACATTCTGCTTGGAAACCTGCACAGTGAGAGAATCTTTCCAGCTAGACGCGTGGTTCCTGCTGATCTCCCTGGCAGAGTCTGCAAACCAAACCGGCTCTGTCTTATCACTTAACAGCTTTGTAATTCAACAACTATCTCCTGGGCTCTGCTTTGTGCATAAACGTGTTTCAGGCACAGGGAAGAAAGCAGTGAGGGAAACAGACGGAATTCTTGACCCTGTGGAGACTGAAGTCTAGTGAAAGGATAAGACAATAAGCTGAGCACACTGAGGGACGATGTAATTTCAGATAGATGGGCTCAGACAGGACTCCCAGTTCCCCATGCGTGTGAGAGTGATTGAGAGTCTCTGTCCAATATGAGCAGTCAGAGATGCACCTTCCTGGGTGACATTGTCCACGTCCCTCTGGGGTCTCAGGCGCCCGAGACTGTGAGCAGTGGTGATGTGAACAGGAGTGATGCTTACGATTTTGAGGGTGCTGTCTAGACAGAGAAGCACCAAGCTTGTGAATCTTCTCTCTGAGTGCACTCAGGGCAGGCCCACTATAAGCCTTTGAGCCTGTGCTTCTATCGTTGTTAACATCTGGTAGAAGAATGATTCCAGTAGCACAATATTCACTCAGTGCTTACAACTGTATTTGGCTTGATTTTATGAAGAGAGACACAGCTTCCTCTCTGTGGCTGTTATCACTTCAAGTGATTATGATGGTACTGATATACCCAGGTCCTAATTGCATCCCATCCCCTCCAATAAATCGATGCCAGACTAATGAGTAATATTCATTATTTAATAGATAAACTCATAACCACAGCTCCCACCAGAATCACTCCGACGTTAAATTAGTATTTGTACTGACATTCAGAGGGGCCCTGTCCTCAGGAAACCATAACACCACGGCAAAATGTAGGCAGCAAAAACCGAAGGCAATGCTCAGCTGGGGCTGGGAGAAAAGGTCAAGGCGATAAAATAAATTTGAGAAAAATATGGAAGCCCTTGTCAAGTTGCACTTGGGATGTCTTGTTGACCTTTATGAGCAAGGCCAGGTTGCTTTTAACATTTCAAAGCAATTGCTTTTTCTAAAATTTAGAAATACACAAAAGCAGAAGTGTGGCAAATGGCACCTAGTGTTTGACTGTGAGGTTGAGAAATTTTAAACTTAACTGAAGCCGGTCATTGCTATGTCCTTGTGCAACTTTTGGATATAAAAACAGCAAGCATCCTTATCTTCATGTGTGGGGCCTTGTTCGAGATCCTAGATGTGTACACGACTTTACTTTTTAAATTTGATTGTTGAGCTGATCTGTTTACCCACATGGAAGTTGCACATATGAAGATAGCACCAGCCATGTGATGTGATACACAGTTACTCCCACCTGTGAGGAGGCAGCATCTCCAGGGAAAGATTTATCTTCTTTCCTCTTTCTGGAAGAGATCAGCTCTCCTGCCAGGTAACATTCCTTGGAAAGAGTATTCCACAATTAATGTAATGATACAGTCTTGATGTGCTATTGGTTTCTTTGATTATTATTTTTATTTTGTTCCTGTTGCAAATGTTATTTCTCTTAATTGTCTTATACATTTATCCAGGCACAAATATGCAGGTATCCCTGTAGGGATGCGTCCTCTCTGGGATACAGAGTTGCATCATGGGACTCTGACATTTCAAACTTTAAGTGATAAAACAGTAAATATTTACATGTGTTTATGACAGATTTCTGTCACACAGGCTTCTGAATAAGAGCTCACCTGCTTTATACTTCTGCCAGTATCTCATAAGTAAAATCATTTACTTCCTACAAAAAAAAAAATAGTGTGAAGTGACTAATGGGAGTTTTAATTTATAATTATAAGAAATTTGTAATACAAATTAAATTTTCAATGGAAGTGAGGAAAAGGTTAATGCCTCGGATTTTATTGCAAAAGCTTTACTGTGCCAGTAATTCTCCACACAGAACAGTGGGGCAGTGTGGTTGGAGACTATGAACCCTGTCCTGGTGTCCGTCTGTCACACACTGGTCAGAGAAGACAGGAGATGCCGGGGAGGGCATCACCGCATCAGAAATTGAGAGAAACTGGTGAGATGTCATCTTTCTTTCCTGGATGAAAATTCTTTAAGGCCATAAATCTCAGCTGGAGGCCAGAGGGGAGAGATAACAAAACTTACCACAAATGAGGGGAAAAAAGCATGTGTTTAGACTTCATTTAGCATCCAGATTGATTATTTTGTGACTTTCGTTGTGGCAGCCATTATAATAACTCCCCCAAGACAGGTGACAAATGGTGCAGAGGCCACAAGCAGAAAGATGAACTGGGTATGAAAATGCTCATAGTTATTACTGTATAAAAGAGGGTGAGTTAGGGCCACTGTGGAATGTGACCTCAGTCCTGGGAAAAACATACTTGTGAGTGAAAATGCATTAGTAAATTTGCAGAAGTAAATACTAAAAATACTTTAAGACACTGAAATAAAGAGACAGAGGTAGGTGTTTTTATCCTTCAGTTTGGAGATGATATATGGGTTTATTTTACTTAGCTATGCGTTTATATCTTGAAAATTCTCCATAATGAGCAGTCACTCATTATGCACAGTCACTGTGCATAATGAGTCCTGCACAGTAGTCACAGTGCCCTGAAGCTTCTGAAGCTACACGGTCAGTTCTCACATGCAGAGGAGAGATCTAGAGCAAGTGTGGGGGAAGCACTCTGATGTGAACACAGAGAGTGACTACACCTCTGTGGATGTGTGTGTGTCCCCACGTGTGTCTCCACGTGTGTCTCCATGTGTGTCTCTGGGTGTGTCTCCGGGTGTGTAACCATGTGTGTCTCTGGGTGTGTCACCATGTGTGTCTCCATATGTTTCTTCATGTGTGTGTTTATGGGTGTGTCTCCACATGTGTCTCCCTGTGTATCTCCTTGTGTGTCTCCGTGTGTGTCTCCATGTGTGTGGTCTCCATGTGTGTCTCCAGGTGTGTCTCCGGGTATGTCTCCATGTGTGTGGTCTCCATGTGTGTCTCCAGGTGTGTCTCTGGATGTGTCTCCAGGTGTCTCCGTGTGTGTCTCCATGTGTCTCCATGTATGTCTCCGTGTGTGTATCTGTGTATGTCTCTGAGTGTGTCTCCGTGTGTCTCCAGGTGTGTTTCCACGTGTGTCTCCCTGTGTGTCTCCGGGTGTGTCTGAGCGTGTCTCTGTGTATGTCTCTGGGTGTGTCTCCGGGTGTGTCTCCATATGTTTCTTCATGTGTGTGTCTCCGTGTGTGTTTCCAGGTGTGTCTCCACATGTATCTCCCTGTGTGTCTCTGGGTGTGTCTCCCTGTGTGTCTCTGGGTGTGTCTCCAGGTGTCTGGGTGTGTCTGGGTCTGAGTGTGTCTGGGTGTGTCTCCAGGTGTCTCTGTGTGTGTCTCCTGGTGTGTCTCCGTGTGTGTCTCTGGGGGTGTCTCCGGTGTGTTTCCATGTGTGTCTCCCTGTGTATCTCCGGGTGTGTCAGAGTGTGTGTCTGGATGTGTCTCTGTGTGTGTCTCTGGGGGTGTCTCCAGATGTGTTTCCGGTGTGTCTCCGGGTATGTCTCCATGTGTGTCTCCATGTGTGTCTCTGGTGTGTCTTCGGGTGTGTCTCCAGGTGTTTCCAGGTGTGTCTCCGTGTGTGTCTCTGTGTGTGTCTCCACCCACCACCGTGGTAATGCTCAAGGGAGGAGTAGTTTACAGGGCACCACTATTTTTCACTATTTTCTTTCTCTTGTTTTTAGAATTCCCTTTTATAGAGTTGTTAATTTGTGAACTCGGGCACACTAGAATAGTGTTGTTGGTACTGTTCATATATTCCTGGAAACTGTCTACACAGGTGGCTGGTAGCAATTTAGATGTCTTCAGGCTCAGCCATAGCAAATGGACCCTTCCTAGGGCAATGCAGGCCAGGCCTTAAAATCACCAGAATGATTTAATCAGCCATGGAAGATTCTGATTAATTTTTAGATTAAAAAAGCTAAGAAGCTTTTTGACACTGAAGAAAGCAAGTTCCATAGTTGAGCCTTCCAATAAACTGAAAATTCATTAGCTTTACAGCAGGTAAACTATGCATATATAAAGATTCCTTCCTACAAATGCAAGAATAAATACAGCTAAGTCAAATATCATAGCAGAGGGGATAGATTATTTTTAAAAATTTGTTAGCATAGTTTTGCAATACATAACAGTTACTCTCCTCCTGAAGGACTGGTACATATACATATTGCATCTTTATCATTTTTATTTGCCCTCACCCCTCCCCTCTCCTTCAGATTCCTTGCAAACTCTAGAGTCTACCTCTCCAGTTTTTCTTTCTTTCTTTTTTTTTCTTTTTTGTCTTTCTTTCTTTTTTTCTGGCACCAAGGATCAAGCTCAGCATCTTGTTTTTATAAGGCATGCACAATGTCACTGAGTTGAATCCCCAGCCCCTACCACCTCATTTCTTTTCTTTTCTATTCTTTTATTTTCCTTTTGAGACAGGATCTCACTTTGTAGTTCAGGCTGGCCCTGAGCTCAGCCTGGAACTCACAGAAAGCCTTCTGCCTCCGCCTCCCAAGTTCTGGGATTATAAGCATGTGCCCAGCACTGTGGTGTGTGGTGCTGGCTACTGGTGGGCATTGTTGTATGTGGTTACCAGGGATTGAACCCGGGCCCTTGTGTTTGCAAGGCAGGCACCAGAACCACTGAGTTAAATCCCTGGCCCACCTTTTCATTTCTTAACATACTTCTTTTATTTTACTTGTTAAATTATTTCTAGTTTGGGTCTTTCAGATTAGATAAACCATGTAATATTTAACCTTCTGTTACTGATGTATTTGTCTTAGTATTATGGTTTCTGCACCTATCCATTTTCCTGAAAGTGAGTAAAATTTATCCTTCTTTATGGCTGAGTACTACTCTACAGAACATATCTACCACCTTTTCTAAATCTGTTAATCTTTTGATAGACATACAGGTAGTTTCCATGGTTTAACGATTATGAATTGTGCTGTACAAGTATGTACCTTGATGTACATGATGACTTTAACTCTTACATGAAGACATCCAGAAAAGGTGTGCCTGGAATGTAATTTCTATTTTTCTTTCTTTTTTGGAGGGGGGGAATCTCCATCCTGCTTTGCATGGTGGTTGGACAAGTTTACATTGACTAGCAATATAAAAGGTTTCCTTTTCCACACAACCTCACTGACTTTTTTATTTATAGTGTCCTTAATAATAGCCATTCTTGCTGGAGTAACATGAAATCTCACTGCTGTAAGAATCTTCATTCTCTATGCACCATAAATGCTGAACGTTTTTTATGTATTCATTGACCAATGCCTCCTCCTCCTCCTCCTCCTCCTCCTCCTCTTCTTCTTCTTCTTCTTCTTTTCTTCTTCTCTTCATTCTCCTTCTCCTCCTCCTCCTCCTCCTCCTGCTCCTCCTCCATCTCCTTATTGTTCTTTTGTCTGTTCATTTAAAACTTGGAAAAAAGAAAAATGATTTCTTGTCCCCAAATAAAAGTGTTGGGAGGTAGAAGGTGACCCGATCAGATGAGTGTTGACTCATACTCCAGCCCGAAGTAGCAGCCCCTCCTTGGGAAGGCAGAAAGCAGAAGTCACCACTGTGACACCCAGCCTGGCCTTCAATGCGTGTCCACAGAGTGACGTGAAACCAAGAAAATTTTGGTGACTTCAGATTGATACATGTCAATGAGGCAAACTGACAAAAGCAAAACCCAATGCCACTTAGACAATGTCACTGACACGAGGGGAGCATTCCGAATGAATTCCAAGGGGTGCAGTTTTTAAGTACAATCTGTCATCTGCTTTGAACACTTCAGTATAAGTATTAACATCTGGCGGCAGTGCTTTATTCCCTTGTAAAAATGCAGGACAGATGTGACAACTCACATGAATAGACAGAACTAAGAAATGAGGAGATTATGTATTATTGGATTTACAGTGGAGATTAAATTAGATGATCTTTTCCCTTTTCATTTTGCAACTCTATTAGAGAAAGGACTCAGGGTGTTATTAGATTTGTGGAGAAGCCTGGGGAATTCCTTTAAAAAAAGCTGAAGTAGTGAGACTTCTGTTCCAGCCCAATCCTACTGTCTGAGCAAGATGTGTATCCATATAGGGATTCGTTACTTCTATCCTGCAAAAAAGAAATGCTGTAATAATTCCCTTCCCCCTTTCATTATATTCTTTTCATCCATTCATTTATTCAATCATCAAACAAAGAACTATTCTTCACCACGTGTGGCAGCAGGGACCCTGGTATGTAAAACACAGCTCCCATGGCATTTTGCCGTCCAGATAGAATTGTTAAAAATACCCCCCAGTGTGCTGACCTGGTTTGCCTCTCCTGCAGTGACCTAGCTGAAGGGCTCTGTGGACATGGTGGGGCTGAGCCTGGCTTGTTTCCTGGACTGCCCAGCCTGTCTGTCTGTGTTCGCAGGTCTCAGCAGACACAACCCACACTAGCTGGTGGTCCAATAATGCCAAGAGTGCGGAAGTCTTGTCTTTCTTCCTCATCTTAAGAGGGAGATAGTCTCTCAGTATTAACTGTGACATCAGCTGTCGGACTTTTATAGATATCCATTTCTGCTGTTAAAGAGATTCCTCCAATTACTAGTTTTTCAAGAATGGATGTCGGAGTTTTGCCAAATGGATGTTCCACTTCTTTTGAGAGAGTTACACATTTTCCTTCTTAAAAGGCATTTATATATCGAAATATAATTGCCTTTTGATTAAAATGAAATTCACATTATACACAATAAGCATTTCAAAGCGCACAGTTCAGTGGCTGCTAGTGTGTTCCCAATGCTGTGAATAACCCCATCTTGAGTTTCAAAATGATCAGCACCCCAGAAGAATACACCACATCGTTTAGACAATTATTCCTTCTTTTCCCATCTCTGGCAACACTCTCCCTTTATGGAGTTAGCCACCCTGGGTATTTCTTATAAAATGATACATACAATAAGTTAGCTTTTTCACTGGATTCTTTCACTTCACACATTATTTTTCAAGGATATGGTAAGTTGTAGTCTGACTCATTACATCAATTCTTTTCCTGGCTGAATACGCCATTACATGTCTGTTCCGTGCCTGCTTATTTATTCCTCCCTCGCTGGGCATTGGTTTGTTGCTCCTCTCATCTACTATGACTAACACCACTATCACTCATATACAATTTTCTATATGGACATAAAAATCCAATGAGTTTTGTTTATCTTGAGTGTGTAGCTATGAATGAAATTGAAAGTTGGAAATTCTATAATGAACATTTGGAGGAACTACTTTTTCTGTAGAACTGGGTTGTTTCAAACCCTAGAAGCAATATGTGAGGACTAGTGTTTCTCCGGGGTCTTGGCATTAATTTCAGTGTTTTGGTTTACGTAGCTGCTGTAGGGCATCGTTTAGGTGTCAGTGGAGAGCCAGATTTAATATTATATGTGTATGATTATGTGAGGAGCTGATACACACACGTGACACCTTTCTTAACTCCCTCTTCTCTTCCATCTCTTAGACGCTCCTCCTTAGTATGTTCGTATTACATGGTGATCACATTCCTTGTAGAATGTAGACCTGGTTTGCCCAGACACATCACAGTGCCTCCTTCTAAAATTCCCTTTCCCTCCCTGTCCTTCCCTCCTCCATCCCCTAGTTCCCTTCCTGTATGCCAAATATCTATCTCCATATTTCTTTCTTTGTGATTTCAATTTGCATTTACTGAATGATCAATGGAGCTGAACGTGTTTGCTTGTTGGTCGTTTGTACATAACGTCTTTGGAGAAATGCCAGCTAAAGTCTATTACTTCTTTCAAAAATTGAAATGTTTTTCTCTTTGTCCTTGAATTGCAAGAGTTCTAAAAGTCCTGTATTTCAACCCAATCCCTAGTTTGTTTTTGCAAATATTTTTGTCCACTGTTTAGTGTGTTTTCATATTTCCTCAATAACACCCCTCATATCACAAAAGGTTTTAATTTCAGTGAAGTCTAACATGCCTTTCTAGGCACTTTTGATTTTGTTGTCGAATCTGAGCACCTGTGAACAAGTTCAAGGTCGTACAAAAATATACTTTTACTTTTCTCTTGTAGTTTAATGTTTTTCTCTCACATTTAGGTCATGACCCCTTTTGGTTTATTCAACTTGTCCTAATGATTAGATGTGATTATCAGTGTTTCACACAAAGCAAAAGCTTGGAAGGCACTCAGTTCTGAGTTATTGTTTAGACTCAAATCTGTACTTCATTCTTTGCAAATCAAACAAACAGTGGCCCATGAGTCTGTGTTGATTTCTTCCAAATGACCCCAGCAGACACCTTTCTGCCCCTCCGAGTCCAAGCTAACATATGCTCGGGATTTCATCATGTACTTGAGAATCTGCATTGGTACCAGGCATGACGTCACACACTGCAGTCCTAGCACCCCAGGAAGCTGAGGCAGGTGGATTGCTAGTTCAAGCCCAGCCAGGTCAATTGAGTAACCTCATGATACCCTGTCTCAAAATAACATAAATTTTAAAATGGCTGAGTAGAAAGCTCAGTGTAATGGTCCTGGGATCCACCTCAGAACAGAGAAAAGAGTGAAGCTACACCTTGACTGTTTTCTCATTTTGATTTTTCACAGGATGTAGTCTTGGTTGAAAGTCATTTACCAAGAGGAAGACTCAGATCCGAGCGGCCATCTGTCCCCCAGACACAGGGGCCGGTGTCTCTACTTACAGGGCCCCGGGCTGCCTTCCAAATGGGACTTCTCCAGGTGATCATGAAGTTCAGGACAAAGGGGTGAGAGAAAAATGGGCCCAAAGAGCTTAACTATTAAGAGTGATGAAAATAATATAAATACAGAGCCTCTGATTTTACAAAAGTACATAATCCTGTAAGGAGACTGCTAAAATCATTCTCACGGCCAAAAACCAGCACAATTAAAGATCAGCTTTATTGACTTCATAGTTAGTCTTGATTCTGCTTAATTCTCTGGACCCAGCCCAGATAGCCAGAGTGCAGCTTCCTGAGCCTTTTCCATGTCACTTGCTAACCCAGTGGCTATTGTGGTTCCCACGCTCCGGAATGGAGCAGGCACAACCCTTGAACTCTGGACCCGACACAGCCTGACTCGCAGGCTCAGACTGGCACGTGCCTTGGACTAAGACAGGGTTCCTGGCTCTGCTCACCTCGCCTCTGGCCAACTGTGGAAGCCCTTCAGTCCAGGTACAGGCGGGAGCTTGTCTTTGCTCTTGATTACCTGTATTCAGGTCCTGGGTTTAACTTTTCTGTGGAAGTTTCCCCTTGTACTGTCTGATCCCAGTTGGAAGCATCAGTAGTGACTCAGGTAGTCCATTTAAAAATGCTGCTGCTGTTGCCAGAATTGTGCTTCTTTGAGATCTTTGTTGTAGCTTGAAAGCACAGAAGGAAACTTAGAGGAGAGGAAACTTATTCTCTTTAAAAATATGAAGCATGTGCTAAGTATAGGAAGTGTGCTCAGTCCCAGGTACATGTGACTTAGGTAAGAGAGACAAGGGCTTCTCCTTCCTGAAGGACAGTGTCTGTAGAAGAACGCAAATGAACAACTCAGTATTTAATTGGCATTTGTTTCAGTGGTGTGAAACAAAAGAAGTTGGAGAGTCAGAAATACAGAGCCATGTCTATTGAAAACCTGATATAGTTCTGGAGAGTTAAACATATTCAAGTGTCACCGACGCCCAGTGTTCAGTTTTGCTGTCTACAGTCTCCATTTTATGTGAAGGAAGAAGCTTATATAATTCTGCTAGAACAAAAAAAAATTTCTAAAACAAAACAACCGAAAACACCTACCAAGTGTGAGGTTTCCTAACTCTGTTTTCTGTAACAAAATCCCATCACTGATGGTTTATAAGTAACAGAACCAACCTTTTAATCGCCACATTGGAGTCTTCAGGTCGAAGACCAATGGCCTGGCAGAGTCCCTGGCCCCAAGAGTCCGAGTCCGAGTCGGGAAGTGGCTCTGCCTCACTGTGCCAGGGCCAACGCAGGGTCTTTGGCCAGTTCTTCCTCTAGAGATCTGGGGCACTGATCATACTTGGAGCGCCAGGCTGGCCTCTCTCACAATCAGCTACTGACACCACTATCCCACAGTGGAATCTGCCAAGGAAGACACAGTCCTCACTGCCCCAAATGGAAAGGAATCATCCCCAGTTTCGCTTGTACCAAATGGACCTTGAGGGCTTTGGATCCTGGGGCTGTTACTGTGTTTTCCTGGCAGCCCAAGTGCGTATATTTGACAGTCATCACAAGCAGCAGTAGGGCCGCAACGAAATAGCCCTGTAGGCCTTGAAAAGGACCCCTAATGAGAGGTGAGAGATAGGACTCATTAGGCAATGGGATTCCTGTCAGCTCTCTCGAGGTCACCCCTCACCTGTGCACTGCTGTGCCCTGGAGGTGCTGCGGAGCACAACCTGGATTTAATGATTTGCATGACAGAAAGAATAGGGACTCTCATCACAATTCTATGTGAACGACATAGTGGAGGTCAGGATCTCTCTGGGGAACCCAAGGACCAGTGATTCTAGTGAAAACTTAACCTAGACACATCACAGTTTTTCATATCCAAAGAACCCTCAGTAATTATCTCCCAAAAGTTGACTTTCAAGGTCAACAGATTGACTCACACAGCTCCACCCTGTCAGCCCAAGCAACAGAAAATAAGACAGGAGTTTCACCCTCAGGACTGAGCTGCAACCAACCAGCATTAAAATTCCCAGCCCCGAAATAAAAGTTGATGTAATCTCAATAATCTCTTAACTGAGGTTTTGTTTGTCAGATTTATCCAAATAAAGTTGTTCTTTTCCCTTCCTTCCCACCCTGTGTAACCTGTGTTTGGGTGCAGTCTGGGTGGGGGAGTGGGGAACTATAGTCCCTCCTTTAAGTTGGAGAATCTTTTTGCATGAAGATCTGTTCATAGCCCCTCATTTGTCAATTCACTGTATCACTTATTTATAACAGTGTGCAACTATGGATATTTATCTTTTATCTTAGTTATACTTCAACAACATTCATATAGTCTAATGTTCAAATTGTTCCAGATCTGGACTTTGGCGACCTTATCCGAGGTCTTATGCTTTCCTTTGACAAATTCCAGCAGTGTGTGTCTGTGTGTCTGTGTGTGTCTGTGTGTATGTACATGTGTGTGTGTATCTGTGTGTGCATGTGTGTGTCTGTGTGTCTCTCTGTGTGTGTCTGTGTGCATGTGCGTGTGTGTGTGTGTGTGTGTGTGTGTGTGTGTGTGTGTGTGTGTGTGTTAGTCCCTACACTACTGCATTGCTTTATGCATCTATCTTCGCCCCAGCACTCAGCCAGCTGCAACTTTGCCCTGACTCTGACTCTGGTCTTCGGGTCCGAGCTCTTCTGCAAGATTCTGCTTCCTATCAGTACTGACTGCTTCGTTCTTCTGTAGAAACTTGGGAGTCATTGGGTTGATATCTACACCACACCTTCGTGAAATACTCACTGGTCCATGTTGAAGTTGCAGATGCATTTGCGAAGAACTGGCGTATGGGGACTGTCACCTTCTCCAGTCTATAACACAGGCTACCACTCTACACAGACATTCTTTAATGTATTCTATAAGACTCACTCACATAAATAACACATATGCTTTGTTAGTTTTAAATATTTTTATCTGAATGTAAATGACACAATTTTTTTTTTTTTTTTTGAGATAAGGTTTCACTTTTGTAGCCCAGACTGGCCCTGAGCTCAGCCTTGAACTCCCACCAATCCTTCTGTCTCTGCCTCCCAAGTGCTGGGATAACAAGTGTGAGCCACCACGCCCAGCACTGTGGTGTATGGTTCTGATTGCTGGTGGGCGTAAGTCTCCAGGCCCAGCATTGTTGTATGTGGTTACTGGGGCCCTTGCTCTTGCAAGGCAGGCGCTGGAACCACTGAGCTAAATCCCCAGCCTGACACTGTATTTTTAATTTCAAATACCAGAGACTTATTATTACTCTACAAAAAGCAATTGACATTGGTATATTAACTTTATATACTGTGACTTTAAAATATTCAGTTATTGGTTTGGGTAATATTTTAGTAATTATTTTTAAGATTGTTTGTTTATCTGTTTTGAGGTACAAGGAATAAAAGCCAAGCTTCCCACTGAGATGCAGCCCTAGGCCATTTTTGTTGTAGTTATTGTTTTTGGTTTGTTTATTTTGTTTTTGAGAGAGGCTCTCTCTAAGTTGCCAGGTGGCCTAGACTGGACTGGAATCTGTGACCTTCCTGCCTCTGCCTCTGAGAGTCCTAGAATTTCTAGTTGGCATTGTGTTATCTGTGAATTAAAACCCTTCACTTCTCCCTCTCCAATCTGTATACTTTCTCTATTTTTTTCTTATCCCACTCTGCCAGCTCTAACCTCTAGTCTTCTGAGAACAGTGTGAGAAGGCAGCTTTGACTTGAGGGGTTCCCTTCCACTTCCTGCCTTTAATTAGGTCACCAGTAGGTTTTCTATCCAGTTAAGGATCTGTCCATCACTAGCTCCTTCCCTGAAAGCTTTTAATCATGGACTGGTTGTGCTCTGTAAATATACACTCAACATTATTATATAACCCTGCAATTTATTTTTTCTTTGTCCCTCCCCACCGAGTCACGATGCATGGTTGCACATTGTTCGATTAGGCTGAGTGACATTTTGTTCGGTGCTGATGCTCATGAGTGATGCTGGCCTGAAATTGTCTTTGCTTGTGAAGTCTCCACCCGATTTGAGGCCGGATAATGGTTGCTTCACAGAATGAGTTCGGACGTGTTCTTTGCTTCTATTTTCTTGAAGAAGTTTTAGAGAATTGATACTGTTTTAGCTTTTCACGAGTTAATTTTACAAGTGTAACTATCTGAGTCAGGTGTTTACTCTTTTGGAGGTTTATTAACCGGCTTCAATTTTCTAACCTGATATAGACCTGTTCAGGTTACCTGGTTCTACTTTTATTCATTTTAATGGTGTGTGAATTTCAAAGCATATCATCAATTTTATATAATATTTAAAATATAATTATTTTATTTTTAATATTGATAACTTACATTGTCTAATTTTTGGTTAGCCTACCTAAAGTTTGTGAATTTTATTAATATTTTCAAGTGACTAAATTTTTTTGTTGATTTTGTTCTTGACTTCCTACTTTTAATTTCATTGACTTTGATTCTTCTAATTTTTAATCTCTCTTTCTGCCCTTTACATTGTTTTTGTTTCTCTATTTTCCTCAAGTGAGGGATTAGATTTCCAATTTTAGATATTTCTTATTTTCACACAGGTAATATTGTAAAATTCTACCTAAGTACTATTTTTGTTGAGTTGCATATTTTAATATACTTTCATGCTACAAAGTATTTTAAAAATTGCTTGAGCTTCACTGATGTATATGTTATTATGTTTTTTAATCACCTTATATTTAGGGCTTTATCAATATCTTTCTGTTTTTAATTACTAGCCTAATCTCACTGTGGCCTGATTCTCTCCATGTATGATTTCTGTTTTTTAACTGGCTGTGTTTTATTGCCACTGCCCAACTTTATAGCCAATTTTGGCAAATGTTCTATGTGAACTTTAAAAGACTATGTAGTCTGCTGTCATTGAATGAAGAGTTCCATATGTCAGTTTGGTCTGGTTTATTGATGATGTGTTTCACAACTGTATCTTCACTGGTTTTCTGACTCCTGGAACCATCATTTGCCTACTGAGAGAAGGTGAATCCTCTAATTATACAATTGTGCCTGTTTCCCTCACCTGGAAGTCCTGCTAAGTGCTGCCTCATTCATTTTGATATTCTCTTGTTAGATCATACGTCCTAAGGATTTGAAATTTCAAGAGCAGAGAGCCCTTCTGAACTCATTGTGCAAGGACAGTCTCACTCTGATACAAATGTGAGGTAAAGACTGTACAAGAATATAAAATCATAGGTCAGTATAACTGTGAGTGTAGATGCAAATGTTCTCAGCAAACGAACTAGAAAGCCAAATTCAAGTGTGTCATAAAACAGTTATATGAGATGACAAAATGGGGTTTGTGTCTGGGTTGCAACATGTTTCAACATAAGCCAGTTGAGGGCTGGGGATTTAGCTTAAGTGGTGTCACGCTTACCTTGCCAGCATAAGAGCCCGAGTCCAATCTCCAGTATGACACACACACACACAAACCCAGTTGAATACTGGATTCACAGTTCAATACTGTGAGTAATAAAATCATACAATCATTTCAATAGCTGTAGATCAATACTGTGAATAATAAAATCATACAATCATTTCAATAGCTGTAGAAAAAGGAATTGGCAGAAACCAATAAAGCCAATTCAACAAACTAGTTTGATAAAAATTCTCAGAAAATTAGACATAAAGGAAATACACCTCAACATAAAAAGGCCATATATTATAAGCTCCAAACTAACATCATTATTGAGTAAAGAGTTGAAAGTTTCTTTTATATTAGGAAAACTAAATGCTCACACACACCACTTATATCCAATATGGCATTGGAAGTCCTGGGCAGAACAAATAGGTAAAAAAAAAGTAAACCCAAAGCATCAGAATTTTAAATGCCTTGCGTTACCCGGTGACATGTCCTGCCTCCCGGGGCTGCCATTCCTCGGCACAGTCAGGCCGTGTTTTGGATAGGCTCAGAGATGACAGCCACAGGACAGCCTCCCTTCTCGGGGGACTGCCTGGCTGTCTCTAGTGCCTGCTCCGTGTTTCCGAGCTCTTCTCTTTGTCCCCGTGGTCCCAGGGGTGAGAGTGGCTTTCTAGATTGAATTTTCCCTGAAATATCAGAAGAGCCCTCTTGGTCCATGAGTTAGTTAATATCTTTAGTTAGGAGTCTCAATGTGAAAGTTTTTCTGTTGAAATGACCAAAAGACGTTTTGTTCTCCGATGAAGCAGAGTCGATAAACATATTTAAAAATATAAAATGATTAAGCTTCCACGCAGTTAAAGCCAGACAAATCCTTACAGTTGGATCAACGTGTATGGGACAGAGCGCTGTGACTGCGGGAGGAAAAGTCTGTAAAGAGACAAGTCACCCTCTGCTGCTTCAATAGTAATACTGTTAGTAATGAAAGACAGTTTCCATCCAAAGTAGTATCTATTAAAGACGAAATATTAAATAAATGTTTTGTAACCGAATCATCGGTGGTGCAGTAACATGCGCCTTCTGACTCGGAGCTTGTGGCCAGAAACCAGCAACATTGCTCGGAAAAGCAACTGAATTCCAAGAGCTGCTCATCCTGGGTGTGAAAGCCCAGTATTCTCACTCCTGGAAATTTACCTTTTTTTTGTGAACAACAATGACAAAAACAAGAAATGGAAAGTGCCTACAGGACTAAAATAAGTGTTAGGAGTTACATACAGAATGGTGAATCTGTGAATGAAGTTAACAGGGCGCATCTTTGATGTTAAGGTACAATTTATTTGCTCAGAGTCAATAGTGGTTCATTGACCTGGCCAAATAAGTAGCTGTGTGTGATGTTAAAGACCAGGTGCTAACAGGATAAAATATGTTAGTGTAAATAAGCAGGTAGGAACAAAAAGGACAACCACTCAGTGATCACATAAGGAAAGTATTGCACATGCAACCAAAAGCCGTCTAAAAAAGGAGAAGGACAAGATTTGTAACTGAACTTGAATCACAAATTTAGAAACAATAATGCATCATAAAAGGGTTAGGGTGCACTGTTCATGTTAAGGGGAGGAATTACAGTCACTGATTTTAACATGGATGTAATAAAATAGAAGCCTTATTTATAATGTTGAAGCTTTATTTTCCTTCTAATGACTTTGCAAATGATTTTTTAGACCTGACTATAAAAAGATTGCAAAAATCTCTGCAATTTAGACAGTGATATCACAGAAGTTTAGTTTTGTTTGTTTGTTTTTAAATTTGAGACAGGGTCTTGCTTTTGTAGCTCAGGCTGGCCCTGAGCTCAGCGTTGACCTCACAGCAATCCTCCTGCCTCTGCCTCCCAAGTGCTGGGATTACAGGCATGAGCCACCAGGCCCCACATTGTGGTATGTGGTGCTGATTGCTGACAGGCGTGAGTCTCCACACCCGGTGGCATTGTTGTATGTGGTTACTGAAGAATGAACCTCGGCCCTTTTACTTGCAAGGCAGGTGCCAGAACCACTGAGCTAAATTCCTGGCCCTCACATAAGTATGTGCCAACAATGAGATTTGTGTTTGTGACACCAAAAATGCTTCCCCGAGAGTGAGGTGGATGGGCAGCCCTCCATGCACAGGGCTGCGGGGAACGAGCCTGGCTGTTCATCAGCACAGGAAGCTTTGAATGAGGCAGGTGCACCTGGGATAATATTAGGGGGGTGCCAGTTTTACGTAATTTCATGAACATCATTTGTTCTGTCTAAATGCTGGACTCGAAATGATTGATGCTTTGAAAAGAGTGACTCAATCTAGAATAGGTGAGTTGCCAGGCAATGAATGGTGCTTTTTCCTCCTGAGGGGGGAAGCAAAAGCTGAATGCTAATGAAGAAGTGGCGGAAATGCATAAAAGACTTGAAGGCTCTGCCTTCCGGGTCCTGCCCTGCCCCAGATATGACTTTACCCATGTTTGCATCTGCTTAGCTATAAAATCAAGAGTCTCTAACATGTTTCTTGTCACAGCTTTTCTTCCTGGATGATTCACATGCCTAGCACAGTCCGTAGATCATTAGCCAAGTGGCGCCATGTGGCATGATTCACTAGCGATATTTCATATTAATATTAAACCTGAAGTGATGGCGTAGTTTATATTTTTATCTAAAGGAGCTGAGAAGTGGGAAAGAAGACAGAGTATATAAAATTGAGAAAAACATGTAGTTGGGCATCAAATGCTCTCTTGTAGGTAATAGGCTCATCTGGAAAAGGATGAGCCGACAGGATTCGCTGTCCCACTGAACCAGCACTTTGTGAAGGACTCTGCATCTTCCCAAGCCACTTTGGACCAGAGACCCTCAGCAACACTGAGTGGCTTGGACTTGCCTTTTTCTTTTCTTTTATTTTAGTCTTTTATTTTATTTGCTGTGAGAGGTCAGGCAGCCTAGCGCATTCTACCACCGGGGACATTCCCAGCCCATCTCCTTTTCGGTGAGCTGAGCAGTTTCCAGATCAGGGATGCTGCTCACCAGAGATGGAGAAGAGGAGGCTAATATCACACCATCCCCTCCCACAGGGAAAGGGGAAGTCATGACCAATCGTGACACCTCGGAAATCTGAGTGAACAGAGATTATTCACCCACTCGAGTGTTTTGAAGAACTGGAAACATGCTTATGCAATATTATGAAACTGGAAGCCAGGCATAGAGATTCATTCCTATAATACAAACACTTTGGGAGGCTGAGGCAGAAGGATCACAAGTTGGAGGCCAACTTGGGAAAGTCAGTAATTTAAGAGACCTTGTCTCAAAATAAGAATGTAAAAAATGGCTGAGGATGGAGCAGATGAAGGCTCTGGATGAAACCCCAGCACTGACAAAAAAGAAGGAGAAAGAGAAGCAGACATAGAAGTAGGAGGAAGAGGAGAAAATACTAAGTAGAAACTATGATATGGAATAATTACAGTGGAATATGCCTGTGAAGGTAACTTCAAAACAGAACATTTTAAAAACAGAACATTTAACTAAGCCTGCTAAATGAATAAATACATCTTTGTTGATCTATCCATTATTGGTCTGACTTTGCAGTCAGTGATGACATTTATCCCGTTTTCGCATTACTCGGGAGTCGGTAATGTTCAGGGCATGAACAACTGAAGATCTCACTCACCGCAGATGCCTCTGGCTGTCCACACATGTTCATCATGTCCACACATTTTATTTTGGAAGTTTAGCTGGTAAAAAATAAATATCCATTGTCTTCTGTACCTGCTTTTTTACAAGAGGCACTTGGGCAGAGACTATATCAGAGTTCAGCCGAAAGTGTTAAAAGGTGGCAGCGAACAAAGGGCGTGGCTAGAAATGTGAGTCAGACCCAGAGGAGGAGCTCACAGGTCAGAGCCCCGCGGAGGTGGCTGGAGAGATCTCCGTGCTGCTGATGTCAGTCTTTGCTGAGCCCAGTTGGGAATCACAATGCCATGTTGGCGTCAGTGTCTCTACTATGACCGTCTGGAGAAAAGCTGGCCTTGACCACAGTCTGCGAATAGTTTGCATTCCTAAGTGCCGAGAATGCAGTTTTACACTCTTAAATCAGAAAACAGCCTCTGCTCTCCTGACGTAGGTGTTATACTGCGCACAAAGAGACACTGCCTGAAAAAGAAAGACTGCACAGTGCAGCGGGTGGCTGGAGGAGTACACTTACCTATAAGTTACCTGTAGACCTAAAGGGTTACCATGGGATCGATTCACACACAACAGCGTTAAGGCAGGTACCCTCCTAACACTCTCCATCTTTTTTAAGAGGCCACGCGCCACAAATACCTCCTTTCTGCAGTTTCCGACAGTGCCCACCTACAGACAGAACACTCAGCCGTGCCTGCTTCCCTGGAGGGGTGACTTATTAGGAGCTCAGAAACACCAGCTTCTAGAACTGCTGCGGCTCTGCAGGAGGCATTTCTATGACACCATGACCTTGCAACAGATATTTAATTTTATTTTATCTGTGTCAGTTTTCCCCCACTCTACCTTGACTCCATCATTGTGTGTGCATTTCTTTTAACTGGCCGAGATGGGTAAAGGAACAAATAAAAATTGCTGTCTTATATTTTCCCCTAACAACCACAAAGAGTAGCTTAATTATCATCCTGGATTTGGTGACCAGACTTGGCTTCCTGCGTTGGCTCCAGTCTGGATGCAAACCTCCCCACGGCAGGCTCTGGAGCATGTGGCCTGGAGAAAAGCAGGAAATCAAGATACTCGTTCTAGAAGTAAGGCCAGGAAAGTTGAATTTTGCTTTTGAGCTGTTGGCTGCTTTTCTTTTCAAACCCATTACCATTCTGAAGACTCAGACAATTAACTATATGTCCTTTGGTAACCAGCATGATCATCTTTCAGAAAAGTGTTATGAGTCGATAGCATTTCACCAGGTAATTCTTGTACTTAATGATTCGATGAGCCACAGCCAGATGTGATGGTGACACCTGCTGTCCCAGAGCCCCAGGACACTGAGGTCAGAGCGTCACAAGCTGAAGCCTGGCTGGAGCAACTCAGTGATTTAACAAGACCTTGTCTCAAAATTTAAATAAGTGAATGGCAGGAGATGGAGCTCAGTGCAAAGACATACGATTCAATTTCCCAATTCTTGAAAGAATGAAGGAGAAAAAAGGCAGGCAGGCAGGCAAGAAGGAAGGAAGGAAGGAAAGAAGGTAAGAAGGAAGGAAGGAAGAAAGAAAGGCAGGCAAGCAGGCAGGTAGACAAATTAAATCAGTCAACAGCACAGCCCGCTCCTACTAGCCACACAGCTCTATTCTGGCTTCTGGGCAGGGCCATGGCTTCCCGTGCATTTGTTGCCCACCCAATCCTTCACTTACCTCCCGTCTGAAAATTTGGCTGTTGGTTGAGGAAGTGGGGTCTCCTGTGCACAGATTCAGGTGCCTTTTCTCCTGTCCTTCAAAGGCCCAGGCACGAAGTGGCCGAAGTCTCCCACCATCTCTAGACGCGGAATGGATGTGGCCCCCGGAAGTCTCTGCTCTGCTTCCACTCTTGCCCGGACGAGCAGGCGCAGTGTGCTGACCTGCTGGCAGGACGCAGGTGCAGCGAGGTGACCGTGGCTCCTCCCCCCACCGTCCCTTTTCTCAAAGGCTCCAGCAAGGAGGAGAAGCCCCAGTGGTTCAGATTTCCCTATGTTCTTCCTGTCCACCAGGCTCCACCTCAAATCTTCCTTAGGATTATTTCCTGAGTGATTCTTCTCAAATTATGCCCCATGGCTCCTGGCCTGGGAATTGCTTGTCATGGATCCATGCCTCAGCAACGCAAAAAGAGACAAATCAGTCTGTTTCTCAGCAATTTTACTCTTGTTGAATTTAATTATAAATAATTAGGATCTGTCTCATGTATTTTTGCATTTTTAAAGAGACTGTGTCTTGCATTTCTTTTCTTCCTATTTTTTTAAAGCATTGATCCAGTGTTATTAAGGATAAGAAATGGAAAGCAAAGTGGCGAGCCAGGGGTGAGAGGCCATAACTTGAGCAGAATCACTTAGGGAATCATTTTGTGGGTGATCTGAGGTACAGCCCAGCGGACAGGAGGAACATGGGGAAATCTGGCCCCGAAAGCTGCAGAGCTCCAGGTCAGGCAGCAAGGGCAGCTGTGCCTATTTGGCTAAGGATATGAGGTCTGAAGGAGTCGAGGTTCTTATCTTGCTGCAGCCTTCGAGGAGAGGAGCCAGGGTCGAGAGGGCTAAGTGATCTGCTCAAACTCTGTCTACTGAGGAGCCGGCCTATGGATCCGTGATGTCAGGTACTGAGTGGACGCACTCCTCAAAGGCGCCGGCCGCTGGATGACCAGGAGCACTTGCTCCGCACAGACCCCCGGGGGAGGGCCAGCTGCGTTCACGCGTGCGGTGTCGGACGAAGGTCTCTTTACCACCTTACGCCTGCAGTACACAGGAGGTGCATTTGTTTGGGGACTGGTACGTGTTCGCATCATACCCCAGTCATCTTCAGTCCTTTTAACCCCCATTCCTGACCCCATCTCTACAAAAAGTGTCATTTTGTTTCCAGCTATCTCTTTTTCATTTTATTCTTTAATTTCTTTCTATTTTATATTTTTCGTACAAGAAACCGTGTGATATTTTACTTTCTGTGCCTGGTTTACATAACCTGAGAATCTCCAGTTCAGAGTTGTAAATTCTTCCTATGGGCTCCCCGCCGAGATCTGCACCCCACCATTCCCATCACAGCAGAGCCGCTCCCGGGTGTCACAGGCCCCACTGTGGAGCCAGCCCACCTCCCTTTCCTCCGGCCTCACAGATGTCCCGAGGCTGCCTATTTCCTAGCAATACTCCCTCTGGGGTCTGGTTCTTTCTTTTTCTCTTAAGATCTTCACCTGACCTCCTGAGGCTGGTCTACACAGTGGAAGATGCTCCCCTTCGCCCTGAGTTTAGCGATGTAAATGTATGTTACCTCGTCTTTAAAAGATATTCTCCCAGACTCTATGCTGCTGCTTTACTGAATCCCTTACCAGGCAGGTGACCCAGCCAAGCGGACACAGAATCAATCACCACACAATCCCAGCCCTAAATCTCCAGGACCGCGGCCCTTGGCCATGGCTGCAACCCTGTGTATGTGTTCCGGCCAGAGCCTCTCCACACTCGGGAAGATTCCAGACTGAAAATCCACCTGCTTCCGCTGTGCTTAGAATCGCGTGTGGTCCACAGGCCACCCCACCAAGCCCATCCGTCCCTTCCTCACTGCATCCTGGCCACCTGTCACCCTGTGTGCTTCATTTGCTGCTCTGTCCCAGATCTGCCTTCATCTCTTGCTGCTGTGTCCCAGATCTGCCTTGCCTTCTCATGGCTTCCATGGCAACCTGTTAGCCCAGCATTCAGCAGGCACCAGTGCAATGGGACTCTCCACAGCCTTTCTGTCAGTTGAGTTTTACACCTTGTTGGCTTCCAAGACCTCATTCTGGACCACAAGGTCAATGGAGATGACTTGTTTTCTTCTCAGGAGCACAGAGCCCGCACTGAACACATGCCCACCCCCCCACCCCCCGCACGAGCAGGGTGCGCATCTGTCCGGTTGCCATTCCTCATGGGCTGGGTTCTCAACTGGTCACAGCCGTGGCAGGAAACAGTTAATACCATCTGGCCTGAGCTTGCCGTTCCTCACTCCCCGAAGTGGTCATTTGTCACGCAGACCTGACAGCTGTGGAAGGGAGTCTGAGGGCCAGGAGTGACTTCTCACGGAATGGGTACTTGAAATGGAGAAACCTATCCGTCAAAGTGTGCTGCAGGCTCCTCTTGATTCCAGAAAATGAAAAGTTTATGAGCTTCATGTCTTCGAATCTTTAAAACCTTAGGGTATGTTTTGAATTATGGTTTTAAAAGAGCAGAACCATTTTAACTCACTGATTAAGTCAGAAATGTGGCAAACATAACCATGTTACCTGTAGCCTCTGTATTGATTAAAACATGAGTTCAAACCTTATTACGCCAGCTGAAACTGTAGACTTTTAACTGCTGTTGCTTCTCAAGGAAACTTTTCTCTGCCTCAGGGTACAATGAACACTGGAGAGTTCGGATCAGGAGATGACACCACACATCGCAGAGGTGAAGCAAACCCGGCTTATTAGGACAGAGAAATGCAGCAGCCACTAAACAAATAGCAGGCCAATTACGGTCTTCTAATGGGAAAAGGAGTCAGTTTTTCCTTGTACCTGGGCAGCACCGTCTATTGAAGGACACCCACTTAATTTTCACACCTGAATCGCAAAGCAGGATCAGTGTGAGAGAGATTTTGACATGCTTCAGTCTATCCTGAAAGCTTGCAAAACATTATTAACATCTTCCAAGTACAGAATTATGTGAAAATGAAAAACATTTTCAGGTTTTAGACATTTAGTTTTTTTTTTTTTAAGAGGAGTAATTATAGATCTGAAATGAATCTCAAACCTTAAGCCCTTAGTAGACAACTGAGTAAGCATGAAAATCAGAGTTTCCAAAGATGGATAGGTAGACAATATAAAAAAAGGAGATCCAGCTACAGAGGTGGAGTCAGACAGGTGGACCTGTAATTAATGAGAGAAAATAATCACTCTGGGTCACTATGGGAACCACGGTCGCCCCTGAGCTTGCTGGAGAAGTCGGTTTCTTGCTCCCCAGTCCTTTCCTTACCCTTCTGAACCCCTTTGTTGCTTACCTACAAAGCTCTTGGAATTATGCTAAGCAGGAGTTTCTTTTGCTTGTGTAATTGTGGTGTCTGGGAGGAAAGTGGCTGCTACACTCACAGTCCTGAGAATCCAGGCAAAAACTATAAAGTCATCCAAGTTCCCCTGGCAAGCCTTCTGATCAACCACCTCTCTCAAACCCCGTTAGGTTGAAAGCAGCCCAGGATTTTCCTTCACAGGGAAAGCATTTTGCAGTGCTGGGGACTGAGCTCTGGGTCTTTGCACTGGGCCATACCTCAGGCCCCTTTTAGTTTCCATTTTAAAACAGAGTCTTGCTGAGTCACTATGTTACCCAGTTTGGACTCAGACTTGCCATCTTCCCGCTTCAGCTTCCCAGAAGTGCTCGGATACCAGGCATGTGCCACCATGCCAGCTGTGCCCCCAAACTTTCCATCATTTCATCTCCTGAAAGCTGACCACACTGACTCCAGATTACATTTTTCTCCAAGTACCTGGCAAAAGAAAAGCAAATGCTCTCTGAAAAGACATGTAGTGCCTCTTTGCTATTAAATGTATTATTTTAAAAGCAGTATTTCAAAATCACAATTACAGAGCATAGTTACATACAACCAGATAATAGCACCTGGCCTCTGGTGCAGCACCAAGGAGCTTGGATGTCTCCACTCCACTCATACAATGAGGAAAAGCTGAGCGAACTGAGAACCAAGAGCTCTTCTTGGGTCCAGAGGTAAAATGATGTCCCAGGGAAACCAGAGACAGTCCACCAGGTCATAAAGTCACAACCTGCTGGAGAAGAAACCCCCAAAATGTTTCTGGGCACCCATGCTGTAGAGGGGACTCAAGTTGTAATGGAGCGGTTCCTGGAGGCTCCGCATGGAGGGGTCTGAGGGATAGGTCCAGAAGGCCCGTGGCAAAGGACCTCATCTCTGTGTTCTCGTGGCTTTACCCCTGGGAGCCCCCTGCATCTCTGGGAGATATTGGAGAAGGTGGCCTTGTGCTTTCAGCAGGAAGATGGGAGAGGAACCATTTTCAACCATTCCAGAGCTGCTGTTCTTAACAAAGTTTCGCTTCAGAGAAACCCTTCCACGAAAACCAAACAATCCAAGCCACCAGGACTCACTGAGCTGGGAGAGAGGAGCTCCAGCTGCTCTAGATGTTCTTACCCACCTACGGGAGGCTGCTAGGACAAAACACTGAGGAAGCAAAATTCAAACTCAAATGCTCATCAAACAACTAGACCTACCCAGACCTTCTGTGTGACACCTCATGCCACAATGCCGAGGTCTACTCAGTGCATTTTCTTGTCTCCAGCACCTCAGGTTTGCTTTCCAACAACACAGTACAAAGCCTAAAGTAAAAGGATGGCAGAAAGAAAAAGAGCCAGACTCACATATGGTATTTGAATTTTGAAGATGACTCACTTAGGTTTAGCTTTGATGACATTTATACTGCTTGGTGTTTTCTGAGATTACTGGGTCTCTGTGATTCCTGACTTTATATCTAACTTTAAATAATAGGTAAAGAGAAATTCACTATTGCTTTAAGTATTGTATCTCTGCCTCTCTCTCTTCTTTATATGTTTCTGCTGCACATGTTACATTGTGTGTAGCCATCACAATAACCTAGAATACTCTGTTCTCTTTCTTTCAGTTATTTTCTTGGTTTTCATTCTTGAAAGTTTTTATTGTGATAGCCTCAGGTTCAGGGACAACTTCCAGTCCACTCATAAGCCCATTGTAGATATTCTTCATTTCTGTTGCACTGTTTTTGGGTTCCAGCAATTCTCTGTGATTTTTTCCTACTAGAGTCCTCATCGCTCTGTAGTAGCACCCATACGTTTTTTATGTTATCTGCTTCTGAAGATTTTAACATGTTAGTTATGCTTTTTAAGTTCTTTAGTTTGAAAACTCTGTTCTCTTAGTGTGTCTGGTCTGATTGCTTGCTAGTCTCTGTTGGCAATGATAGTGTCTGCACTTCTAAGAAACGGCTTGCATTAAAGACTCAAAGCCAAGATTAAAATTCAGTTTTTCTGTGTCTCAAAGAAACCTTCCCTTCGGTTCTCATATCTCTTTCTGTGAAATCATTCTCTTCTGGCAGTTCATTTCTCTGTCTTGAGCTCAGTTCAGATTCCATTATCTACTCTTTACCACAGTCGGTTATAAACTACCCATAAGTTCCAATTCCAAAGTGTCAGGATGGGGCTCAGGTCAACCTCTCCATTTCAACTATTTGATGAAGTTGGAAAATGTTTAAATTTCTCTTCTCTAGAGAGAGGGGTATGTAAAGCTATCTCTTGAACTCTCCAGGGTAGATAAACTTACTAAGAATTGCATTACTGGTTTTCCAACCTGGCAATCTAACCACATTAAACTTTGGTTCCAACCAGGGCAGATTTCTTGTTGATCTTCTGCCCAGTGAGCAAAATGACCTTGGCAGATGGTTACTTTCCACGGATCGAGAAAAATCTTGTTTGGAGCCCTGAGTCCTTGAGCACGTGCTGTGAGTTGTTTTCCCGCTGGGTTCTGTCATGGCCATAGGTGCCCGATCTTGTGGCTACATGTTATTCTGGTTCTTGGGCTGAGGACACATTTGATGACAGTCAGCATCTGCATCCGAGGGAAACACAGTGCCTCCTAGTGGGGCTGGGTCTCACCCAACCATTTGAAGATTATAACACCCTAAATGGCTAAGAGCGTCCTTCCTCCCTGGCTGCTGAGCTGGAACTTGGGTCTTTTTCCTGCCTTTGGAATTGGACTGAAGCATAGGCTTTCCTGGGTCTTAAACCTGGGAATCTGATTCTCTGAGTGAAGTCCATGGGCCTGCAGCATGGGTACCATGTGAGAACATGTACACACGCAGATACTCACACTTCATCCCAGACTTGTTACACTTCAAACTGGGACTTTTGATGGGCCATGGGGTGCACATGTAGCTCTTGTCACATACATATGTGCTCTCAACCACCATTTGCTGGATACATAAGTGAATCTCACATTCCTAACACAACTGCAGTATGTTGGATTTTGTTTATGATTTCTAGAC
This sequence comes from Petromus typicus, assembly GCA_004026965.1. Classification (NCBI taxonomy): domain Eukaryota; kingdom Metazoa; phylum Chordata; class Mammalia; order Rodentia; family Petromuridae; genus Petromus; species Petromus typicus. The sequence goes on from PVIR01001764.1 coordinate 65,474, forward strand.
AGTCAATAAATCAGTGCAATAAACATCAATCGAATTCTTATCATGTTCATACCACAGAGGAAGGATAAAAATTCAAGAAGATGTCGTCTCTGACTTTAAGGCCGGAAAGATCTGCACACTGACAACTACGATGAAGACGCTACAACAACACAATGGGACTAGCTACCCAGGGAGCCAGGAAGGGGATAAGATCATTGCTTTCTGCACAGTCTCTTTGGAAATGTGGATGTAAATAGGACATGCTATTCTTCTAAGGACAGATGTAGGAGAGGTCAGACGCAAAGCACTGCAGAGGGACCAGAAAGGGAGGACAGGGAAGAGAGGACAGGACAGGAAAGCCTTTAGGATACAGTGTCTGGCCTGTGGAGGTCAAAGCTCAGAGAGGGGGACAGGATAAACAGTTTTAAATTAAAATCTGGAAAGTTCAATTTCTACCAAGTAATGAGATACTGGAGGCTGCCTTTGTTGTAGCCTCAGGGAGGTTTCTCCAGTTATTGCATAGAAAAGCAAGATGATGAAAGCTATAATCTGAGAGATAATTCAGGTGAAAATAGGAAGGAGGCCCAGGGGCTGATGGTGGGATGACTAATTTAGATATTATTACAGGAGATAAGGCAAGAAATGAGAGAGCAAGACACAACAGGATGGTGCAGACAGATGTGAGGCTGTAGAAACGGTGTTAGAGCAGAAGAGGCTGAGATAGAGACAGGAGTGATTCTCCAGGATGTGGGGCTGCAGAGGCCGAGGAGCCGCTAGAGCAGCCGGTCTGTGGGTCCAGAAGGGCACCAAGTGGACGGGAATGGAGTGATGACCAAAGATTTGCTCGTGGTCACTTTGAAGCGTCCTACAGATCCCTCGGGATAGGAGTCAGTGAGGAAGTGCATGGAGCAGCCTGAGCCCGGTGATGGGGGCTGGGGACTCACGCGCATGGTCGCTTCCACATCGGCGCTGGAGGGAACGACTTCCGGAGAAGAGAAGAGTGGAACGAGGAGACCAAGTCCGTAGAGCATCTATGTAGAAGTCCCTGTGACGAAGGGACTGCAGAAGTGATGTCAGGGATGCAGAGAAGGATCGGGGAGCACATAGGAGGCACAGCAAGGGGTGCCATCCCAAAGTGCCAACGTGGAAAGAAATTCTACTCCGCGTCAGGATTGTACCAAACGCTTCCTGCGCAGGATCTCCTGGAATTGTGCTGTGTCTGTCAAAGGCCCAAGAAGGGTTTAGTGGTGCCTTTGTGCAGAGGAAGAAAAATGAGATTTTCAAAGCCCATGTAACCTAGGTTAAGCTCACATGGCCAGGAATATTGGAGTCAGAGCTTCAAATCCAGCACTAAATCCAGCTGTGACCACTGCTCAGAAAAGGTTCTTCAGGGGCTCTGATAGAGAGAGGAAGTGTGGAGCAGCCCACAGCACGGGGAGCAGCAGTGTCCCCTTGACCATTGAGTGTGTAGATAGGATGAGAATCTGGGAGGGCAGACAAATTGGTAAAACCAAAATGACTTTGGTCTTCTGAGTACAAGAAAACAATAAAAGATTTTTAGCAGAGAAGCATTAAGTGTGTTATAGAATGAGAGAAAGACCTGCGAGAGAAAATTACTGAAAGAAACTCCTGTAATGGTCATGATTTAGGAAGAGACTGAAAAGATTTCCTGGACAGAATGCTAATTTAATTCTTTAATTTGAGAACAGGAAAAAGAGAGTGGACATCTCATCTCTAGCAGGCACCATTCATTCCAGAAGGAAGCCAGGCTGGCCCTGGCTGGTGCACACAAGTGCTAAAGTGTGCACAGGACACTGGCATGGTATCAGTAAGACTGTTGTCCCTGTCGGCTAAGATAAGCCTACTGGATCCAAGAGCTCCAAGCAAGGAAGTCTCAGACTGAGACACGCAGTGGGCAACGATAGTGAGGAACAGGCCCAGGGGCTGGGGGTCCTGATAGCGCATTCCTGACATTCAGGAACACCCCAGGACCACCTTGACCTCTGACTAATCAGAAATGATCACAGGCTTCTAAAGAAGAATCGACCTGGAGACAGATGAGCTACAAGACCTGTGTTTTCTGTAGAACTGAAGGTGGAAGGGGAGGGTTCAAGTGCAAGGTTTAAAAAGAATGAATGGAAAGAACCCCTCACATCTTTCCGTCTCCTCTTCTGGAGCTATTCTGCTGGCAAATTACAGATTTGGGGAACTTTAGCACCATTTTCCAAGCCGTCTGTGATATGTGCTGTAACCACCTGGTAGTTTTTCTAACAGAACCGCAGAGAAAATTCATTCTGCTACCAGAGACTTGTAGGCTTGCGTTCTGTCAAATTGCTCGATGTTTCTGGCCCGTGGATGGGCTGCTGAGGCAGCTGCTTATGTGAAGGGCAGGCGGCTGTGTGCGCTGGAGGGGACACTGCAGGCAACTCTAGTCATTCTCTCCACAGCTCTGTCGTGCTCCTGCTCAAGCCCATCTCCCCTCGTGTCATTCCAATTTCTTCCTTCACCAGGATCTTCCTGTGAGGTGAGAAAAGCAGCACATCCTCCTCCCTAGAAGTTTGCTTTAAATACTTTCTTCTTTGGAATAATTTTCCATCTTAGCATTTTCTCTGTCACTTTTTATCTTTTAAAAAATCTTTTGGGTAATACAATTCTGTTTAGAAAAAAGCAACAGACGTATTATATAACATACAGCTTAATCCTATGTGTTAGATGGCCTTTATAATAAATATAGACTAGTACATTTCCTTTAAATGAATGTAAATCTGCTCAAGGCACATAGTCTCCCAGAGCCCCAAATATCTTCTCCTACAACTACTATGAGTGCTTTGCAAAAACACATCAATCCCCATCTGACACACAGAGATAGAGAACAACACTAGCTGTCAACTCTCTCCACGTCTTTGATTACCATGTGCTCTCAGCGCAAGATGAAGTATGTTTGCTTCATCATCTTGAATCACAGCCAGCAGCATCAGAGGGTACTGATAATCTAGAGAACAAAGAAGCGATGGGTGATCGCCAGATACAGATTCTAGGCGTCTTGCGTGGTGAGTGCTCAGCAGAAGCACAGCTCCCCTCTTGTCTTGCAGTATGAATTGTTCTGATATATCTGCAGATACAATGCATGGTGCCTAGAATAGCTGTGATCATTAAATATTTAGCAGATGAGTGAAAAGATGAATGAATCAATTAACAAATAAAAAGTATGAGCAATTACATGACCATTGTGCTGTGGAGTTTCTCCACTGGGTAATTGACTAGGGAATAGTAGACCCCCCTTCAGTGTCACCTACTCCCCTGCAGAGCATCTCCCGACCCTGATGAAGTGCTGTGGAAGAGTTATTCTAAAGTTTTAGGGAAACTTTAAACTCTTGTGATGGCGCACCAAAAAGGGCTTGGACTCTTGAAGCTGCTTTCTGTGGAAGAAGTACGCACACTTCCAGAGTTTCAGTTTCTTTAGAGATAAAATGTGTATCTTTGAGCAGGACTGTCCAGACAAATGAGAGAATGGTTTGGAAAATATTCTGAGAATTTCAAAATACTCTCACATGTACACATAATTGCCTCTTGGACTTCACTAGTATGTTCTAAACATGGTATTTATGAGCCTAAACGCAGATGCCGCCCGTGGACATTTTCCTTACTATAATAACCCCAGGATTTCAAGGGTCACTGTTTGTAGATTCCCACCTCAGGGCTTCAGAGTGAGAAGACGCCTCCCTCTCTCTGGGGTCTACACTAAACCAATACAAAAGATGTTTGTTTCTACCACTTCAAACCTCAAACCTTTGTCTTTTTTCTTTTCTTTCTTTTTCAGTATTTGTAGCTTCATTGCCAGACACCAGTTATCATATGTACGTATTAGAATCTACTGCTTATTTGATGATTCCTAGAAAAATTATATTGAGAATTATTTGTATATGACAGAATATAGTGAGTAGATGAAAGCTTCCATTGCTGTGGAAAAAAAAAATGCCTTGGGAAAAGAACATCACAGTAGAAATTGGGTTTTATTTTGTGGTCCCAGCACTTCGAGCCCATGAAAACTTGGTTCCATCATTTGGGTCAGAGACAAGGCAGAACACCACTGTTAACAGTGAATGGTAGAGGAAAGTGGTTTATCTCATGGCAGTGAGTAAAGAGAGACAGACATACAGAAAGAGTGAGAGAAAGACAAGAAGAAACCACAGAGGAAGAGGCCAAGGGGAACATGTAATCCGCAATGTCATGGTCCCATGATCCACTCTCTAATGTCCTGTTTCCACCATTCCCTAACAGAGCCATCAAATTATAATCTCAAAGGTGGATTAATTCATTGATGAAGTTAGAGCATCATGAGCCAATCATTTTCCAAGAGCCTCACTTCTGAATGCCGAGCTCACTAGGGGCCATTTTGGATCCAAAATGCAATGGAAGTTTTGCCTCCGAGATACAAGGGTAGGGAATTTCTGTGAAGCACAGGTAAGGAACCCAAGATGGACTGATCAGTGATCTGCCCTTCTTCACTAACAAGAAACTGTCCCACTCACCACCTCCTACAGTCAGGTGAGGGGAGCAAACTGATGCATCCAGGGAAACAGACACAGATGCATCAGGGACACGTTGCGGATCCCATTGCTCTTGACTGGTGACTAGATCAAGAGAAAGCACATGATACAGTCTGCCCAGAGATGTACAGAAGGATCCAAGTCACTCTGTTCATCTTTGGAACCAACACCAGACATCAGCAACTTAATGGAGAAGCTTATTTGCCTTGGATTATGATCCATGGTCAGCTGCTACCAAGGCAGAGCAGCACATTAGAGGGATGCAGTGGTGGAAAACTTGCTCACATCTTGGCAGACAGGAAGCAGAGAGATCCAAAGAGGAGCCTGGGAGAAAGATACATTTCCAGGTCAAAGCCCCAATGACCCACCCCTTCTGATTGGTCCCCATCTTCCAATAGCTAACTGGCTACACTATCCCCATGATTCTAGCACCTCCCCAAATCCCTGCCTCTGTGTATACGGGAACTTTGGCTGACATTCTCCAAGTATTCTTCATTATTTCAGTGTGTGTACTTTTGGCTATGGACCTTCTGTTGTGTTTAGATCTGGGGGAGTCCCCAAAGCCTCGGGTGTTTGGAAACTGATTGGATCATGGCGGCACAACAGGACCATTCAGGGCTGAATGTGCTGCTAGGAGATGGGGTCTAGCTGGAGGTGGCCACTTGGGGAAACCTGGAAGGATGGATTCATTTTCGGGCTCTGCTGTCCCTGTGTACATTAGTCCTCCATGAGGTGAGTGTCTTTTCTCCCTGCCACACCCTCCTGCCATGCTGCCTGTGCATCGGAGCCAGCTGACCATGAGCTGAAACATACTAACCGTGAGCACAAATAAACTTCACCTTTGTGACTCCTGGGTGTTTTCCTCGCAAGGCTGAGGAAAATGACTGAGACGCCATCCCGAGCTTGAAGAACTGAAACAACCCTTCACCCACTAGAACTCCACAACACAAGCCAGTGCTCAGAGGGAGACAGAGCAGAAGGAGAGTACGTCCTAACTGGACCATCAAGATAACACAAGTCAGTACCACCTCCCATCTTCACACTTATTTTTAAAAATGATACATTCCATGCATTTCCTGCATCATCAGCCAGACATACAGCACATATTATATGAAGTTACACAAAACTGTATGTGTGTGACAATATTCAGAAACAATGCTTACTGTGATCGGTTAATCTGTCTGAGACAAAGATGGAAATATAATTGAAATTTAATGAAATAAACTCAAAACAAATTACGTGTACAGAAAAAAGCAGTCTCCTTGTGCTACAGCAAAGAAAGTAACAAATTGAAGACAAGATCCTTCCCCCAGGCTTTACTGAAAGCGTCAGGAGGTTTTTCTGTAATTGTGTTTCTCATTGTCCCCAAGTGTGAGCCAGGGATGTTACTCAGGAAAATCGATTCCATGGAGGATCAGAATAGGGTGATCAGTATGTCCTCAGCTCTTCAAAGGCTCCAAGTAGTTTCCAGGACAATATTTAGCCATTTAGATCCTGCAGGTAGAACATCGTGTCTCCTCACATGCCATACATAAGTAACATGGCGGAACTGTGAGTGGGAAGCTGGATATTCTGCCCAGGACATGTTCACAGTTCAAGTATTCCCTGCTCTCTGTGGGGCCTGGCCTATAGTGGCTGTTCTAGTTTATATCTAGGTGTGGCTTTTGAGAGGTGATCGGATTGTGGGTGGGTGATACTCGTCAATGGATTAGACCACTGATGGATTTATAGTTAAATGTCATGTTGGAACATTAAGCTGGGAGCATGGTCTAGAAAAGTGGATCTCCCTTCATCCTCCCTTGAGCTGCCTCTGCTTCTTGATACCATGACACGGACTGTCCTCTCCTCTGCTATTGACCTGTGCCACGCTGCACTGCCCCGGGGCCAGTGGTCTACAGACTGAACCCTCCACAAACTGTGAACAAAAATCAAACATTCTTCCTTTAATTTGTTGAGTAGAGTGTCTCATGACAAGAAAATTAACCAAGACATCAGTTGTTCGACAGACAAGTTAAAATTCTGTTTCACTGGTAAAGAGTCTATTAATCCACGAGAGCCTCATTTGAACACGTGACTCCTTATCTTCCATTCCATCTCTACATGTGGTATTTAAGCTCAGCGGTGTCAACTTGATTGGCTTGGAGCCAGGTAGGAGGTTAGTGGGGCCCACCTCAGGGTGGGTCTGAGTGGAACAAGAAGGGTGGCATTGAGTCCTGGACACGGTCCTCCACCTTCCTCTCCAAGGTGGTTTCCTTGTCTGCTGTCTCACTCCATGACCTGAGCATCTTTGCTTTGCCACAGAATTTCTACCTTGAAGCCCACTCACCATGGACTAAATCCAACTGGGACCAAGAGCCAGATTAGATCTTTTATCAAGTTGTTGACACTATATCCCAGGAAAGGAAAGCTCACCAACACACTATACAGATGTCTTCTTTTCTTTAATCATTTTTGTCTACAGGCAAAATTTTGCAAAACTCTTCTAGAATATATATGTTCATTGAAATATTTTAATATATATTTCTAAGTGGACTGCTTTGTAGTGCCACACTGCTGCCTTCCAAGGGCAGGGTATGCCAGTCAGAGCCACTCCATGTCTCCTGAACCACACCATTGCTTAGCTCTGATTTTAAATAATTTCTTGATCAGAGAAGTAATAATGTGACACTGGAGAAAATCTGAATTTCCATTTCTTAAGTGGCAAGGATGATGCATTTAATTGTGTCCTAAAAATCATTGATGAAATGTGATGCTATATAAAGAAGTGGACTCCTTGGCAAGTAATTCATTTTAAATGTTGCCTGCAGGGTGAGCCTAAAGACAGGATTTATTTCCCTATAAGTGAATACAGCAGAGAGCTTTCTTCTATCACTCTCCATTCATATATACCTATATATGGATATATAAGAATATGTCAAGGAAAGACCATGAAGGATTACAGTGATATGGACCTCAGTGATCAAGTGGATGCAAAGAACGATCTCACCAGATGTTGGACTGGCCTCCTTTTCTCTGGATTTATGGGGTACACAGCTATGGGAAATACATCCTGCGTTGTCAGCCTTAGTCCACGCATGGTTTGTTATGTTTGCAGTCAGGGCTAAGACCTTAGAGGTACCAGCATACGAATGTTAATTCAAGATAACAGGAAACAAGGAGATATTTTTCCAAAAAGAAGGAGAGCAATAGATGGAAGGAGGAGAGGAGAAAGGGAAAGGAAAGAATGAAAGAATAATTATGTATACATGTGTTATGTACATGTACTGACTCCCTGCTATGGATGTACTCATTACGTAATGCAGACATGTGTCAATGAAAATTAAAATTAGTGAATAATACAACGTGCCAATAGAGCAGAGAGACCAAAAAGTGCTCAGTACAAAAATTTAACAATTTACCACCTTTCTCTGGCACTAAGCATGGATTAGCTCAGGGGTCCACAGAGAGCAGCTCCACAGGCCCAGCTCCCTCTCTGCCCCAAATGGTTTGATCTTCATTTTTCAGATGACCAAATGCAGGTCCAGAACCAACAGAGCCCACTAAGGTGCATTCAGAACTTAAGCCCAAATGCATTTGCTCTAAAACAAGTGTCCATCTGCCATCTCTCATGCTGGAAGAGAGCTCCACTCCACTGTCAGGTAAGCAGTATGAAATGTGCGTCTTCTGGAAGAAATCCTTTCCATCTTTCCTATTGTCTCCACAGTAATATCTTCCTAATATCTTCCACAGTAACACCAAGATGGTCACATTAGCAAAATTGTGTAACTTTAACTGTGTCTCTGCTGCCTGTAACTCTCATTCGTGGCACATCATTTACTCCAGGGCCAACACCCTGCAGTGAAGACAGCCTGATCAGGGAGCAGTTTCACTCCACCTCCTCCTCTGGGCCACCTCATGCACTGAAAAGGAGCTAAAACTACAAAGAAGAAACCTTTCTGCTCCACCTAAGAGAAAGCTGTCATTTGCTTAAGGACTTCAGTAACTTGGTCCAAAGTCCCTGGTTTCTTTTTTATTAAAAACAGAAAAAACAAAATAGAACAAAAATTTTCCTGGAATTCATTACTGCCCCAAGTGTAGAGCATACCAGGTGATGGCAGACATGTGATGTTCTGCAGTTTGAAGTTCACAAAGGGATAATAGCCGGAGTTAGGTGAACTCCTTTATACACATTTTAACAAAAGCATTGCTGAAATAGCTGTAAATTTGCTGTTTAATATCTGTAACTATTCCAGTGAAATCGCCCGTGTTCACCGGGGAGCAACTGCGTATACAGGAAGTGCTCAGTCAATGAGTTTAACACTTCCCTTAATTGGGCAATCCAGTATTTCATTAATTCCAAAGCAGTCCTAATTTCCCAATATGGATAATTAGGATACATAAATTTTACTATCTTTATCATTGCTATGCAACATTTGTGAATTCAGGCTGTTAGAAACTGTGAAAGTGTGAGATTAAAGTAATGCTAATGACATCATATATTATAATAATCATAGCAAAACATCCAAAGGGTTTCATAAAATTAGCCCTTTTTACACACTTTTTCTCAATTAAATGTCACAGCATCTTTTTGTAAAATTTATAGGGTTGTTATATTGTCACTGCTTAATAATGAGAAGACAGAATCAGAAACTCAGGTTTAAAATATCAAATGAGTGACCCTAAGTTAATTTTTCAATTTGTTTTTGTTTGTATCTGACTACGTGTTTCCACTGTAGAACATTCTTTTCTAATGATGTGAAAAGATCTTCAAACTCTGCCTTTGCAGTTTAGCAATGCATTCTGAAACATACAGTCCTGGAAATGCCACTCCATGAGGTTCTTCATGAGCCTCTATTCAGACTCTGAAATTCAGAGAATCAGCGAGAACATTCAGGAAACAGAGAAATTACACCAGGGTTCTAGCTTTTCAGGGTGGGATGGGTCTCTGATCAACTTTTACTCTTGAGTTTCTCTTTTTCAAACTTGGAATAATTATTCTGGTGCATGGATTTGCTGTGAGAACCGGATCAATAGTCTGATTAAAATTCCTGGCAGGAAATCAATGCCTGACGAGGTCTGCAGAGGCTGGTTATCACCGGCAGTCACAGTGGAGAACTCAGTCCCAACAAAATCGGACTGTGGGAGAATGAACTTTTTTTTTTCAAGAACAGAAAGTATCAGTTCCCTTTTGCTGCTCTAACAAATGATTCTGAATTCAGTTCGTTGGAATAGCATTCATTTATTTCCTAAAACTCTAGAGATCCTGTGAATTCTTCAGGGCAACGTACCTCCCTTCACTTAAAGAAAGCACAGTGCCTTGAACTTAGCGTTGCCACCTCTCTGCTGTCCTCTTTCTCTTAGAAGAATACGTCATCCATTCTGATGTGCAGGGTAATCGCCTCATCTTAAGATCTTTCATCGCAACTTCAAAGGTCCTGTTAGCTCACCAGCTAACTTTTTCACAGGTTCCAACAATTAGGACATGAGCCATTAATACGTATATTAGCTGGAAACTTGCAGTGAATTCACTAGTACACAGCCAGCTCCTGTCATTAGAAGGAGATTTCTCTGTGAAGATTAAAAGTTTTTCATGTAGACTATTAGTGTAAATCAGAATATAAAATAATGAGAGCTATCTTTGAACCAGAGTTCACAGGATCTCTCTAAAAGACACCGAAGGTCCAGCTTTGTCCTGGATCTCACTCGGGAGTAGATCAGCACTCTGGACAGCAGTGGAACGCCATCATTAAACTGTGTGTTACTTAAGAGCTGGAAAAGAGTAAATCCCTTCTCCTATGTGGATTTCAAAAGGCCTTCCAAGACATGGTGGGCTTCTTCTGGTAGGACAGATGATCATCACAATATTCATGAATTAAAAATCCAAGCCCGAGTCCAAACACAGCATGGAAGAGTGAAAGGTTGGAGATTCCAGGCTTCCACAGGATGGTATCTCGATGAAGCCTGCTCAGACAAACACCCCAGGGCCTGCTCTTTGTTTTAACACAAGCTCCGTTGTAATTCAAAGTGGGAAATAAACAATCAGTTTTTGGTAGCTGGGTGTATAGCTCTCCCACATGTTTTTACACATCTATCTTATTTAATTTTCACAGTAATTTTATGTGCGAAGTTTTTGTCTCTCTATTTTCCAGATAATAAATTCAGGACTCAGAAAAGCAAAGTAATTTGTGTCAAACATCTATCAATTCAGTTACCAAACTGGATCTTTCGGGCTCCAGAGCCTCGGATCCTTGATGTACATTTGCTCAGAGCAGTGTCTGCTGAAGTAGCTGTTTAAAATTTATGCTGTAGACAGAGAAAGGCTAAAGTTTGAGGTGCGACCATGCTCAATTATAAGTAAGGAAGCTATTGTCTGATAAGTCAGAAAAGTAAATCTAGAATGTAGCTGTTTGATAGCATTTTCTGGGAGGATGAAAATATTCCATATCAGTGCTCTCAGGATAACATTCTCTGGCCACATGTAACACCCAGGCAAGTCAAATGACTCTACTGTCTGGGTAATTATTGTTCTAGAGCAAAATGTAAAAAGAGAGAAAATACAAGTTTATTGTGAAGATGTCATTTATCTCCAGTATTCTGCTGTCCTATAGGCTCATGCAGCATGGGGACTGTATTAGTCATCCTTCCATCACTGGACATAATAGCTGATAAGCAAAATTGAAGGAGAGGGTTGATTTGACTCAGGTTTTCACTGGGATTCAGTCCATGGTCAGCTGACTCCAAGGTGGAGGCACAGCCTGGAAGAGCAAAGTTGTTTAGTTCTTGGTGAGTGGGAAGCAGAGCAGGGGATGAATTCTCTTAAAGGTGAATTGTCGAAATAAATTGGAGCCAAACCACTTCTAGTTCCAGAAAATCCAAACTCCATATCTCACAATAGCTTCCTTGGATATAAGAGTAACTCACCTCATTCTTACGATTGTCATTGAAATAAAAAGCCAAACTAGACATTTCTGATTTGATTGACATATAGGAAGCAGTGAAAAGAAACACAGAGCCAAGTCACTTCTAGGCATCTTGATCTCTATGTGCCTCACTCCATTCTGTATTAGCCAGCTTTCCTGCTGCTGGAACAAAATACCTGATGCATGAAACTTAAAGAGCAAAATAGGAGTTTTTGGCTCAAAGTTTCAGAGTTTTCAGCCTACAGTTAACTGTCTTCAAGACAGGCACATTCATATCCCTCCGTCCTTCTCTCTCTCTCTCTTTTTCTCCATCTCTCTTTCCCTCTCCTTCATTTTTCTCCCTCTATTTCTGTCTTTCCTCCCCTCAATTAAAGAATTCTACATTAGGCTTCTCTCAGTTTGTACCAAGTATATACAATTTCAAACCTGAGAATGCCAACATACTTTCCCAGGTTTAGTTTCAAATTTTCTTAATTTTACTTCTTTAATAGATGGAGATGTTTCTATTGGCTTAGTCCAGTGGGTTTTGATTAGAGATAAAAGTTTCCATGTAAAGATGCTAGTCTATGTCACTCATAATTTTATTTAATCTTCTTAGGAGCTCTCTGAGTTAGTTTCCTCATGTTGCAAGTGACATAAACAGAGCTTATAGAATTCTCCCATATCACACAGGTGCGTATGACTCCTGATTCTCCACGTTGCTCTCTTGCACTGGCTTTGCATGTGTCCCCACAGCTTCCTCACTGGTTGGGATGAACATCCACAGCGCCTTATTTATCCTCTGTCTGTTCGTGTTGGAGTCTGCTTATTAGCATGGTGTGAGACATAGTTAATTTTACCTTTTACCACCCTTAGAGCAAAGATAAAATACTCTGCCTCATTGAATTAAATAATATCATGCAAACAGTTGTGCATATTTAAAACAGCAATGGTCCTCCACACCCAGACTGTTTCTACCTTTGTTCATTCCTAGCTGGTGAAGCAAAATTTCTGTCAAAATCATAGCAGCGGCTTCAGTGGACAGAAGGCTGGAAGTGGACAGAGAGTGGTGCGCCCAGGCCATGCTCAGGTGGGGCCAGGGATTTGAAGACTGTGATTAGAACAGGAGAATCTGTGTTACAGAAACTGATTTAGATTCTGGAATTAGCAATCAGCAAATGCTGACTACGACAAATGTGCAGACACCCTGCACAGCTTTCTACAGCTGGTTGTGAGGATGCTCAAGCTAGAAGGGGACACCCAGAGTCATGCTCTGGTCCTGTGCAAGGGTGGGTGAACAGAACGCAAGAGAAAATGAACCAGATGAGAACTGCACATCTTACCCCGTGCTCATCCCTAGTTACTCGAAAGGAGGGGCTGGTAGGGGCAGGAGAGCCGTGGTGAAGGCTGCACCAGGGTGGGGAGCACTGCCCACCTCACCACAGATAGCACCCCGCTGCAGAGACCGTGACGTAAGCCATGTGCGAACGTCCTTGTTCACTCTTTATCAAGATGCACTTTAGAGAACCCGTCCCTCTGGTTCTGTTCTGCAGACTGATAGCCAATGAGAGAATGATTCCCGGTCCTCAGAGAGGAGATATTAATACCCAGAAGAGTAAGCAACGTCCCTGTCCTCGCTGTGTCTCTGGCACAGGCACACTTCAGGTCAGTACTGCTCCATGCTCACGATGGAATAAATGTGACCTGTCCAGGCATCGTTGTCTGGCACCCAGCAGGCAGTGGTGCCCCCTCTATGAGACTGAGAACGGAGGCTCCAGGGATGCACATGTGAATTAGCTTCATTTTCTGGACTAAAATGACTTTGTTTAACTGAAGAGAAAATAGAGCTGAGAACAGTAACAGTGTGATGTGCTTGGCAGGTACTGAGTGGATTGGGCCGTCAATAAGCACGGTGGAGAGGATCTAGAGAAGGCATCTGAGATGGGACGCATCCCTAGAACATAACTTGGGAATAATGAGGGTTTCAGACAAGCATTTCAAAAATCCAGCCCTGCTACCCACATTAAAATGGGTAAATTTATGTGTCAAATTGGAAGGTTGAGGGGGGTAAGATTAACATTTAAAATGCTGGATTATGAGTAAACAGATAACTCTTCATAATATAGGTGGGCCTGATCCAATCAGCCAAAGGCTTAAATAAGACAGAAGTTTTCTGAGTTTTCTGAGCAATAGGAGGTTCCCACCAATGGCCTCCAGACCTGCTCCGGATCTCCAGAATTGGACTTGCTAGCCTCCGTCATCAAGCAAGCCACTTCCTCATGTCAATCCCATATTTACCTCTACACAGCCCATTGTTTCCATTTCCACGAAGACCTTATCACATATATGTACATTTCTAACTCCTCTGTAGATGATGGGAAGAATAGCAATATTCATCCTTAGCACAGGCTAGTGTCATGAGACCTCAGGTACCAAAGTCACTAACTGAATTCAGGGTTGTAACTTACAAGAACAATGTTTCCAGAATCCATGGCTGTTCACGCCTGTAGTGTTCCGTCAAAGGCTGCTACCCAACCAGGTATAATCAGAGCTTTTGTCCTCACTGATAATTTTCTTGGCAAGATGGATTCTCCATTCAGTTGAATGTGGCTGATTCCACTTCTAATCAATTCTAAATTGTTCATTTCTAGGACAAACTGTGTATATGACACATGTGAAAAGAATCCACAAAACAAGTTAAATAAAGAACTGAGTTACAGAATAATGCACTCCGTGTGATGTCTTTGGAAAAGCTGCAAGGCAAACAATACATTGCTTGGAGACGGTGAAAGAGAAAGAAAGAAAAAGGGTAATTCAGATAAAATGTATGGCAGTGGCTGTCCCAGTGGGAGAGCGATGAAGTGGGGAAGAAGTTTTAAAAGTTAGACAATTTTCTGTTGGCTTCTAAGGTTTATTTTTGTATAATTCCTTAAAATATGTGTGTGCACATGTGTGTGTATGTGCACATGTGTGTCTACTCAAATTCTGTGCATGCAAACAGAAAAGAAGACAAGAGTCTGTGATAAGAAATGGACTTTATAATCTCATGCAAGAATTTTGGAAGAGTGGAGTGAACAGGAGTCTTGTTCTCACCATTCATTGAAGCAGTTGCTAGGTGCATGAGGTAGTGGAATGTTTAATTTGGTAAAGGCAATCTTCAGCCTTTGTCTGAAAATATACATTGCTGGACCTCACTCAGTCCTTTCTCACTGCTGAGCAATGAGCAGAGAGCACCTGAGATAAAACGGCACATTTAAAATGCAGTCTACACTACAGTGTTGCAATGGAAGAGACCCTCCCTCAGCAAATTCCAGAGGATTCCATTTGGAATGATCTGAAGAACCTGAAAAGCCCCAGGATGTGGGAGGTGACAGGCGGATGACTAAGCACAGATGGCCCCACCCACAGCCCATCCTCTGTTCAGTGCCCAGCGCGCAGGCCCCTGCTCCGGAGAGCCTGGTCTCAAATGGAGCCACGTCCCCTCTGACCATGACAAGTCAGACCTAGGCTGCTTCTTTTCTTTTGGCCCCGTCAGTAAATCCAGACAATAAGAGCCCTTAAACAGGGGAATTTAAGGAGATAATATCTGGAAAATGCACTTCAAAAATACACAGAAGCAAATGAAATATTCATGCAAATTGTGTTACTGCTCTAGGACCTGGAGAGTATGGCAGATGAAAGATTGTAGTAGAAAGTAGCACAGTGGAAGGTGTCAATATGGTGAATTTTATCATTCTTTCAAAATGATATTTTGGCAATACTGGGAATCTACATCCTCAGATCTTTTTATTTATTTGTTTATTTTTTTATTTCAAGACACACATACACTAAATTTCCCAAGCAGGACTAGAATCTGTGCCTTTCCTGCCTCCGCTTCCTGCCACCCTAGTGCTGGGATTAAGTACTTATCCCAACATCTTGACACTTCCTGAAGCAATTGTGGAAGTCCTCTCTCCTGAGTGTGTGCTCCAGTCCAAGTCCAGGCCTCGCATCTGGTGCAGACCTATGCCCAGCCTGATGGTAAGTAGATACGGGAAGTTATTTCTCAGTCCTTTACTCTGCTGGGCTTGTCAGTAGATTGAATGAGCCCCGTTGGGAAGAGCAGCATGCCTCTCTTAGTTTACTGTACTGTGACCTTCAGGGATGCCCTGAACACTGCCTGTCTCAGTCCCTCACTTTGCACTTGGCCAATACACAACCTCCCCGAGGACCAGCTCTGCTTCACCCTGCCCCTCACTGACCCATGAACCTCATCTTGTTCCATCTGAGTATCATTTATCACTCTGGAAAAAGCCTCTGTGCAAAAAGTGACATTGAGAGCTCATGGCTTTTTGCTTCTAAAGTATTTTGAAAATTATAAAATATAAAAGCAATAATAATATGAGGGACACACAAATAATTCAAATTCTAAATGCACCTACCTTTGAAGCACAGGAGCCTGCGTTTGATCCCTGGTGCCACAAAAAAGACAAAATTATATTATGTTAAATCGATAAAAAATCTCCACTAGAAATAGCACATAGGTTTAAACTATGCTTTGTCCTTTCAAAAATGGTTGCAAGAAACAGACTTGTTCTTGACCAGTCAGAGAAGTAAATGACCATTTTGCTTTCTAATACTGATTTTCAAGTCATGTCTCTCATTACTCCATAGTGCAGACAATAATAAAACATTTGCATCAAAATATTTGTTAAATCAGGAAGAATCAGGCCTCTTTCTACCACTCAGTCAAGACATCCAGCACTCCCAGTGTCCTCCAAGTCCCCTTGAAGACATGTGGCTCTGGACAGTGTTGAGTCCCTTTTAGAGACCAGCTGAGGATCCTGATGAGGTGAGAAGAGAAGGCAGAGTGATGGAAGTACAGGCGAAAGGACAGAGGGAGGGATCAGGAAGAACTGGAGGACAGGTGGACGATGAAGGAATGAGGCAATGAGATTGGATGGGCAGATGGACGGATGGATGGATGGATGGATGGATGGATGGATGGATGGATGGACGGATGGATGGATGGACAGATAGATGGTGGACAGACAGATGGGTGGATGGATGGACAGATGGATGGTGGACAGACGGATGGATGGATGGTTGATGGGTAGGTGGATGGAAGAATGTGAAAAAATACAGAATGTTACAAAAATGAAAAATGAAGGATGGCAGACTAGGAGGATAGGAGAGTGATTGGCAGGTCACACAGGGGTTGCTGGTCTCCGCTCACGGCTCCCACCGTGGGCGCTGCGGGCATCTGCTGGCCAGTCAGGCCGGCTGCCTATTGAGCAGTTGTGCAATGTGCTTCACATTTATTTCTTATGGAACTATTGTGGAATGGTTATTCTTACTCTCCCTAAATCTAAAGAAACACAAATGAAGAAGTGGGCTGGAACTTGTATCCAAGTCTAACTCTAAAGCCTGGGCTCTTGGCCTTAGCTGTCTGCACAGACCAGAACCCTCAGCTTCTGTTTAAGGGCAGAATGCCCTGGAATGTTCTATCCCTGCAGGTGGTTAAGCCTGTTATTCTAACAGTGCAAAGGGGGACAGAGCTTTGCCCTCATATCTACCCTGAAAGATCATTCCTTAAATGCTTTCAACTTCAAAGTTCCTGATGGGGCTATTCTCAAGGCTTTGGTCCTTGAGACCAGTGGTTTATAGCTATTGTTCACTGACAGTGAGCTGGATACTAGACTCACCGTGCACAAGGCTCACTTTACCTTTGCCTCACCTCCATTTGTAGGTGTCATCAGTGTCTCCAAGTATCAGCTGGGAAAACTGAACTCACATCCAGCACTTACAAAGCCAGTATGTTGCAAGTCTGGGATTCAAATCCAGATTCTGTCTTCCCCTAGATCTCATACCTTTTCCCTTGTCCTTGGAGAAAAGCAGTGGGAGAAAAACCATTGGTGTGGGCTCTGGACACAGGGGACCCCACCAGAGGACCCTTTCAACTTGTCTCCGGCACTGTGACATTACTGGAGACAGCCCATCCCTAGGCAAGTCTGTGCCAGGTTACCATGGTTACTAATGTGGACCAATAGGACATGCTTTGGACTGCTTTGCTCTCAGTCCAGACCTATGGTGCCATCTTGTCTTCTGTTGGAAAGCCATTTAGGGATCACCATATGAGAAGGACATGTGTCCCAGAGAATGAGATAGCTAGAAGGGCTACCTCTAACTCTTTATTAACCTAATAAATTACCATCAATATTGCTCAATGACTGCCACTTCCAAGGTCCTGAAAAGCTCTTGTTGCCTGGGAAAACCCTGGCTGCTAGATCATGGTAGACTCGTGGAAGGCTTACTCTTCTTCCATGATACTTTGTTATTTCTCATCCAACACCAGCAAGACACTAGATCATGGTAATTAACACATTTCCTCTTCCGTTCTGTTCAGAATCACAGATACATACCAGAAACAGATGAGAATAAAAAATCCCTGTTGATGAGGAAGCCAGTCTAGAAAACGAGACTTAAAACCAGGCAAAAATAGACCCTGCTACTCTTCCCTAAAACTTATTGTGGGACAGGGTATTGATGCAGGGTTAGTTAGATATTAGTTGGAAAGACACAGAAATCCTTTCAGCTTTTGGGGGGATGTTGGAAGCTCTGGTTTTTATCCAGTGGAGAAAAACAAGGACGAGTTTCCTGTGAAGCATGTTGCTTGCATCAGGGTGGTAGGGAGGGGAGGCAGAGCTGATCATATGCAAAAAGAGACTTTTCTGCAGCACCCTTTTCTGATATCACCCCTTCCTCTTTGTAGAAAGAAATCAGAAGTTTGTTGTTAGGACTTTTCAGAGAGAGTAAACATGGAGGTCAAAGCACAAAAGAATGATCCAAGTGGAGGAATGTTCTAGGAAAGCCTTTAACACAAGAAAAATGAGAGGCAGGAAAGAATCATTTGATTCATCAATACTAATGTTCCACTGGACAGGTGCTTGTGATTATTGTTCCATCAATAGCCAGAAACTTCTTTCCCATGAGCTGGGCACTGTGAGCTACAGACTGGCCATGGACCAGAGGACCCTGCAATCACTGACCTCATTTTATCTGACTAATTTTGTGATAAGACAGCTCCCCAGGTAGGCTTCCTCACCATGCTCTTTGTATGGAGCACATGTTCTTATGTTTCTAAGATTTTCCCAATCTTGCATTTTCTTTTCATACCATTCCTGTGGTTTTGTGTCTGAGGCTGGAGTGACATATAGTGATGGAACACTGGGGCTAAAGGAGAAGGTGAATGTGCTTTTAATTTGCATCTTTGGAAGATCATATGCAACACACCTGGAGTCTGTGTATCACCCAAAGTTGTCACCAATAGCCTGAATGTGCCGATAATTCATTACCTGCACAGCTTCCTGGCACAGTCTAGATGGGAGAAGAAAAAGTATTTTTCTGCTCTGGTCGCAAGAAAATCAATCTGTGGCTTCTTGACAGACTCTGATCCTGTGATTTAAGCATCCTTAATCAGAGAAGGCCCAGAGCAGAGAGCATTGGAGTAATAAAGAAGAAAACGGGAAAAACACAGAGAAGATGTGAGTCCAGAGTTTCCCAGCAGGGAAGACAAGGCAGCATGTGTGGCTTTCCAGAGTCCTCCAGCCAAGACCACCCTCAGCCCCTGGGGTAGGTGTTGGGGTGACCATGGGGTAACTAGCAACACAACTCTGTGAGATTGGCAAATTCTTAATTTCTGTTTCCTGGGGCTTTCTGATGATGACACATTTGACACATGCTTCTGTGGAATCATAAGGTCATATGGCTACATAAGCATGCTGAGAGGTCGACAACATGACTCCTTCCACAAGGCAAGACTTCAGAAATAGTGTTTTCTTCAACAAGCTCCTTGTTTTCACGAAAAAATTCAATCATGGGAACCAGGGATTTAGCTCAGTCATTTTGGCACCTGCCTTGAAGGCACAAGGTCCCAAGATTGATCCCTAGTAACCACATACCACATTGCTGGGAATGGTGAATTACACCCATCAGCATTCACAGCACTGGGTATGGTGAATCACACAATCAGTAATCAGTACTACACACTACAGTGCTGGGTGGGATGATTCACACCCATCAGTGATCAGCACTACATACCACAGTATTGGGTCAAACGGAACCTCTAGGTTTTTGAGAAATCTCCATACTTATTTCCAAGTGGCTGACCAACTTACATTCCCGCTAACAATGGAGAAGGGTTCCTTTCCCCCCAAATCCCCACCAGCTGTTGTTATTGTTTGATTTCTTGACAGTGGTAATTTTGGAGTGAAATGGAAACTCAGTGTTCTATTAAGGTGCAGTCCACAAATGACCTTTGATGATGAACACTTTTTCATATATTTACTTGTTCTTTGTATTTTTTCATCTTAGAAGTACCCATTCATTTCAGATGCCCATTGTTGGATTGGATTTTTTAATTTGGAGGATCTATTTTTTTTAGTTGTTTAAATATTCTAGATATTAACCTGTTTTCTGTGGAATGGCCAGGTTGTTTCTTCACTGTTTTGGTGATTTCTCTTGCTGTGCAAAAGCTTTTTTTCCAGTTGTTCCTTCTTTGTAATATTTCCTGCAGAATCAAGGTTTTATTCATAAAGTCTTTGCCTCTACTTGTGTCTTCAAGAGTTCTACTTATTCTATCTTCCAACGGACTATTTATGTTTTAATATTGAACTCTTTGACCCATTTTTAGTTTAGTGCATGGTGAAACACACAGGTCTGGGTTTAATCTTCGGCATGTGGAAGGTCGGTTTTGTACCCCACCACTTGGCAATTTGTCTTTTATTGCAAGTTTTATAAAATTCTTAAACATTTACCATATCATTTAATCACAGTACATACACACTTGGCCATAATTTATAGATGCACAATTATACTGATATTAACAACTGCAATCTTTTTTTAAAAATATCAACTCAGAAATTGTAATGCCCTTCCTCCCAGAAGGGAGACTCTGGCTCACAATGTACCTAAAGAAGACGTTGGCATCCTCTGTCTCCAGGGAAAGATACCAGGGCTTCTGAAATGGTAGCGGTGCTCAGACCTTAGTATAAAGGAATGTAAGAAGGATGAAGATAGAAAATTATTTATTCTACTTTGAATTAAATTTTTGAAAATATTAGGCAGCTGTAGCCATTAACAGACTCTTTCTGGCCTGTGTGTTACCTCTGATTAAAATGTGAAGATTTATGAAATGAACTGGGAATGGTGCCAACTTGAGTTCCCTCTGCTTTCAGAAGCCAGGTAGGAAGTGACACTTAGTGATGGAGACAGATACACGTGACAGGTACATGCTGAGAATCCAAGGCAGGTTCCACAGACTCGTGCCCATCTATAGGCTTCCCATAGTGACAGAGCTGTCTTTTCCTTCTGAAAAAAGCTATAAACTCCACCCTACAGTACAGTAAATTTAAGGTGCAGTCAAGGGCTCCTAACTTGAAGTCTCATGAGAGCATCAGTAATAGGACAGGAGAGTCTTCCAAGAGAGTCGGCTAGCTTGACTTCGTGAGCGTCCATGTGTACAAATATGGTCAACCTATACATTCATTGTGTGTGTACTTCAGGTAATAATTTACTTAATAGCTAGTTCAACAGTTTGTCTGCTTCTTCCCAATGGATAATTTTAGTTGACTATTAAAAACATGTACAGTGGGTAATTCAACTCACTGGCTTATGAGAAAATGGTGTCCTAGGTTAAGAATGTATGCCCTGCTCAAGTAGTGCAAATGGCAGCAATCAATGACTACCTCGTGTGACTCACTTTGTCCCATCAGCTGGATTTTAATAGGTGAGATGGGAAACCTTGTACCACCTTACACTAAGTGGGTCCCAAACCTTCTCCTGCTCTGCGCATCTCAGGTAAAAGCAACATGAACCCTCCTTGTATAAACTGGGCCCTGCAAGTGGTGTTTCCTCTGTCACATAAGCACTGCGAATGTAATGACTTTGACCTTCAGTCCCTGCAAGTAGCTGCCGCTCACTCCTGGTGCCAAAGGCTTGAAATGCAAATGGTCCAGCTTGAAGCATCCTGTATTGCACAACATCCACAACTCCTCAGCCATAGTAAAATACCTTTTATACTGATTACACATTCTTGTTCACCAGAGAAAGATGGCCTCAATCATGTTCGTCATCTAAGGCAGAGTTCCCAAACAAAACCAAAACTTTGCCAAAAGCTTCCATTTGTGAACCAAATTATTCATGAATAAAAGCATGGTATGTCAGTATGATTTTTAGAAAATAAAATTAAATAAAATAGTACGATTCTGAAAGTGATTGTGAGCCCTAATTTCGTGTAATAATCTGAATTTCTGCACAGAAGGAAATATCAGCATTTAGGTGAAATCTCACTGAGGTTAATGTACTAAATATATTCAATCAAACCTTTCTGCATATTTTTAGAATACATCTCACTGTAGTTAGAAAAAAAAACCTTAATTCAATCAGACTCACATAGCAAAGCCAGGCATTGTCTTTTGCAATGAGAGGGTTGCATAGATTGTTCCACACAGTCCCCTGGGCTCTGTTCAGGCTGGAAACATGTGGGCTAGTTCACCCCAAATTCACTTCCTGTTAAGTAGGGGAGCCCTCGCTTCACCTGCTGTTGATCATCCCCATTCCTGTACAACCTGGAGAGCTCAGAATGGGGTTACGGCTGGGATACCCTGATCATTTCCCATATAATAGAGTTCAGATAATCCAACACCTCAGCAGCTATTGAGAACCTGGCAGACGGGATCACACAAGAAATGACCACGCCATGCTCTCCAGACCAGGAAAACCCAGGAGAAGCAAAGTGCAGCACTATGGTGAAACCCTGGAGAAGAAAGCACAGACCTCTCAGTTCTCATTCAAGAGACCAGACTTGTGTGAGAGCAAAAGGTGCTGGAACTCCTGAACACATCAGCGCAGGCTACTCAGTTGAAAAGAGCAAAGAACCACTTTGTAAACAAGGTGAGCATGTGAGCGTGTGGGGGGGGGACCTCTGTGAGTGTGTGTGTGTGTGTGTGTGTGTGTGTGTGTGTGTGTGTATGTGCGTCTGTGTGTGTGTGTTGAAAAGCCTGAAGAAGCAGCTCAGCTAATAACATACATTCTGAAAATCAGAATTAAAGCCGTTGGTGGTTTTACTTGTTTTCACTATTTTGGATCGTATGCCTTAATGCTTTTCATTTGGGCAGATCTGTACACACACATACATGCTTTGATCATTTTCGCCCCTGTGACCCCCTTACCCCACTCTCCTCCTCACATCTTAGAGATGCTTATGATATGATTTTCTCATGTTGAACCAAATTGTTCTCCCCTCCAGAAGCATATACATTTAAATTTTATTGCATTTTCCCTCAAAAAATACAACTTATGTTTGTTGACAAACTTGGTTTTTAAAGTCTTTACTTTGGTAGACTTTGGAACTCTGGTACTCTAAGCACATATATGAGCTTCTATGTCCACGTCAGTTGTTCAGAACTAACTTCAGTCTCTTCTGTCTTTAATCCCTTCTGCTACAGGGACGCTGCTGTCAATATCTGAGGACTGAGGCTGACTTTGAATTTTTTATGTACTTATTTATATAGTGAAAATATAAATCAGACTATTCCAGTCTTGTGTCAGACAGTTCATCTTTCATACTTAGGCAACTCTAAAATTTTCAAACTAAAAAATAGTAAGAAAAGCAGCAAAAACCAGCACTTTAAAGAACTGATGTAAATTAGAAAAAATATAAAATTATATTAATAGAGATTTGAAGACAATAGGCTTCCTGTGTATAAAATACACAGCAAGAAGCTACATCCAGCCTTGTCGGTCACCCACGGCTGGGGTTCGGCGCCCACTGCTGACCACGTGCTCCTCCGCTTCGTTCTCCAAGAACGAGACCTCGCAGCGTTCAGCCTTCCCGGAGGTGGCTTTCACACCCGGATCCCAGAGATCTTACATTCTAGACTGAGACATCTTAGAATATTCTAATCTGAAATTCAGTCTCATCTTAATAATACTTATCAATGTTCCTGAACTGGGAAGTAGTAAAATCTACAGTAAACAACAAAGGAGAATAGAAAACCAGCTGATAACATAGGGCAAATATGATAACTTTGTAAAAGTATGATCATCATGTGTATATATAATGTACCAATAAACATTCAATTTTTTTATTTTTTGAGATAGTGTCTTACTTTGTAGTTCAGGCTGTCCTGGAGCTCAGCCTTGAACTCACAGCAATCCTCCTGCCTCTGCCTCCTGAGTGCTGGGATTACAGGCATGAGTCACCACGCCAGGCACTGTGGTATGTGGTACTGATTGCTCTGGGCGTGAGTCACCGTGACTGTCATTGTTATATCTGATTACCTGATCAAACCAGAGTCCTTACACTTGCAAGGCAGGGTCTGGAACCGCTGAGCTAAATCCCCAGCCCAAAGATTCAAAGTTTTAAAAAGTATCCTAATGATTCCATGAAGTCAACTAGAATGAGCGGGTTCTCAATCACAAGTGCTCCTCAAATTCAAGTACTTCAGGGTAACCTATGAGCAAGGCTCAGAAGCCAGGAGAAAATTTTACCCAGAAATATGACATGTTCTCTAATCCAAGCAGACACAGGACAGTGTCTTTGGTGATCCACTTTTACATGGAGAAAGAATACCCTCCGATGCCAGACTACTGTTGTTTCAGGAAGATAATCTCAGGCTTCGCACTGACCCTGCCAGACTCCGCCTGCTTTTCCATTATATTGAAGGCAACTTATATTTAAAAAGTCTAAAAAGATCTGGGAATGTATCTCAGTACAAATGACCTAGATTCAACCCTTAGTACCTCAAAAAAGTTCCAAAATATCTAGGTGACATCCATATGGCTCAAGTTTGGAAGAAATGTATTACTCTTTAAGTAAGGAACTATAAAATTAATTAAAATCTCATTAATATACAAGCTAAAAATCTAGTAAACACCTGACATGAAAATCTTTTATTAGTAAAAATGCAAAACTTCTTGAGAGAAAAGAGTTCATCAGCACTGAATCATACTTTTCCCCATTATTCTGAGAAGTGGATGCTGAGATACCTCCATTTCTAATGTTGCTCAAGACAAAATCTCAGTGTTTTGAAACCATTGCAGGATACACACTGAAGCTAAAATCTTCAGACCAATGGTGAGGCCCAGGAAGGTCTGAGCAAAGTAGCCCAAAATAAGGTGTGAACAAAAAAGGAAGATGTGTTAGCTTTACTGTTCCTTACTGTCACAAATGACCAAATCATCATTTTACAAGGTGGAAAGTTTTCTGTGGCTCACCATTTCAGAGGTTCCGGTCCAGCTGCTTTGGTGACACTCTACATGATGGAAGGAGTATATGACGGTGGAGATCCATCCCCTTATGGATAAGCATAAAGGTGGGTAACTAAGATTCCCATCCAAAGCCCCCAGTGACTTAAATGTCACGTTGAGCCTCACCTGTGAAAGGTCTCACAAATTCCCAATTATGCTTCGGGTCAAGATAAAGGCAGCAGCTTCTGGGAGGTATTAAGGATGTAAATTACAAAAACAATGTGGGTAAACACAATAGAGTGCATCACTATGTGCTTTGTCCTCGGAATAAGATGTATATGTTCTTAAAAACCTGCAACAAAATGGTTAATAACTAAAGGATGGTCAAGTGCATGAAAATAAAAGGCAAACATGAAAACAAACAAAATTAATATTACCTAATGCAACAGTAAGGACTTCAAATATTAATGGCTCAAAAGAACATGAGTATTATTTACCGGTTATTGGTCCAATTCAGCCACCATCTCTAATCTTCCATGCCAAAATCTCAACGCTTCAACTTGAATTTTGTCGAACTCTCCCAACTATATAACACCTAGAGAATGCACATCCTAGAGACTTTGCTTATTTGAATTTTATGACCACAGACCTTCAACTCCTTCCAGCTGCCTGTGGTCATAAAACATTTTCTGGTGAATTCATCCTCTGCTTCTCCGGGATAACAGTCCTGTAAGTTGTTGTCATCCTTCAAATCTATAGGACACCCTGACCCTGTGTTCTCTCTGATCAATGTCCCAGTGTTTAATTTCGCTGTAAAACTCTCCACAATCTTCCAACTCAGTGTCTTTTTTTAGGAGCAGGAAAGCTTGGCTAAAGGAACACACATTTACACCATACTCTCAAGTGAAATAAAGCAGACACACATGTGAAAACGCCAAACAGTTTCTCTGGTATAAGAAATGGCAAGAGGAAATGGAGTCCAAAAATGTATAACAGATAATGTAAAATAGGAAACAAAGGTCAAATTTAACTATTAACAAATCTACCTCAGGCTCAAACTCACATGTAATGTCTCTCCTTCACATTCAAAGGCCTTCAATGGCAATTTCCTATATAATTCTAGAATCATCAGTTCTTTCTCAACTCTACTAGAACAATCACATCAAGACATGTTATTTATTTTTAAAAGTAGATTATGAAGAAACATCTCAATCCTTTTCTCCAGTTATTGCTTCCTTGTTCTATGTTTTGTAAGAAAATCTCCTTGAGTTTCACATTATTTTTCTGATTTTCATTTTCGATTGACACTTCATAATGACTGACAATAATGAAGTAAAATGTGACATCTTGATTTGTCTATACAGAGAATAGTGATCCAAGGAGGATGATTAGCACAAGTATCACTATATTTTCTTTGTGGTGAGGACATGCAAAATCTTCTTTGCTAGTTATTCTGAAATTCATGACCCCTCCTTTCTCCCTCCTCGCAACATAATATTATAATATATTTCTTTTGTTGGGAACTTCATTTCTACCGACCACGCTCCCCTCACTCTTCCTCCTACAATTCTTCTCAGTGTCTGATAACCGTTCTTCTACTGTTGGCCTCTGTGAGATCAGCTTTTCTAGATTTCGCACCTCAGTGACATCATCCCTCCTCATCTTTCTGTGCCTGATTTATTTCACTTGACAGAATGTCTTCCTGGACTGTCCCTGTTGCCTGGATTGCAGGAATTAATTTTGCTGTGGCTGCATGAGACCCTAGTGCCTCCATGTCATCTCCAGTCACATCGCTGTCTTCCACTGCTGCCACTGCTATTTCTGGGTCCCGTACACTGCTGACTCCCATGTGGTCCATATCAGAGCTGTGCAGGACACAGCTGACCTGTACCCCTCTGGTGGCAGAGTGCCTTTCCTTGGCTTCCGGGACACCATTTCTGCTTGTTTTTCTTCTTGTCTCATTCATTGCTTCTCCTCAGTCCTCTTTGCTGCTGCTTCCTCCTCTCCTCCAACTTTGCACGTTGCAGTATCTTTAGGTTTGGTTCTGCAGATATCTGAAAGTTGGGATTGATACCCAGCAAGGTCTCTCTGCCTGACGGGCACTGGACCTTTGCAGACAGAAAGCTTTACTAGGAGCCAGAAGGCAAACAAATCTGTCTGCCTGACAGGTTGCCAGTGAAGGGTTTTGTGACAGGGAGAAGGAAGAAGCTGACTGTTGACTAGCCGGTGAGATGCAGCTTCTGGTTCCTTTGCTCAGCCACCAAGAGACTGTCACATGTCCCTTTTCAGAGGCAGAGGCTCGGGTTTGCCTGGAGGATTCTGAATTTCTACCCTCAAAAGATCATCAACCAGGTGGGTGGCTTCTTTCAGTTATGTATGATCTTGAAAGTTTAGGTTGAACCAAATTTGAACAGATTCTGGAGATTTTCCCCCAAAGCACATTGTTCTTTGTATCTAGGTGTCCCTGGGTTTGATCAGTTTCAACATGAAAAAAACTTACCATAACAATTTGCAATTTTAGTGACAATAAAATAAAAATCAGAACTAAAATTCAAGAAAAAAGGAATTTGCAAAACCATTACCCATTAAAGAAAGAGAATTAGTCACCAAACATCTTTCCACGGAGAAACTCCAACATCACACAACAAACAGTGCCACACAAAACAATGTGGACAAAACATTCCAGTGTAAACCAGCTCTTCCAGGAAACTGAGAGAGGTTCACATCACATTCTCTACAAACATGACATCATAAACCTTCCGACGCATCAGCAGAGGTTCAGAACAGCAGCAGACAAAAATATTAACAGACAGTAAGGGAAACTGCAAAAAACCACAAAACAGTGATAAAATTCAAGTAGTTCATATGAATGATTCCTAAATTCATGGCTTCTTCTGAAACCAAATAACAGAGGAGGAGAGACGCTTAGTGACTCCGCAGGTGAGCGCGCACAGGAAGGGAGGAAGACAGTTGCACAGGTGCGGGGAGACCAGCCTTCGTTCCCGGATGTACGGCTGTGGGAAGAGGTGCTCCCAGCGGGGAGACTACGAGCGCTTCCAGGGCCGTCCGGGGAGAGAGCCGAGAATGTTGGGGCATCTGCAGCCCGGCTGACTGCCCCTCGCTCATGCAGCCATCAGTGGCCCAGCGAATGTCTGATTCGCTGAAACCCATCCAGGCTGATGGTTTTTAAACAGACAGCTGCTGGGAAACACTGCGGCGAAACACAGCGCTTGCGGGCAGTGTCCCCTGGACAGGTGGTGCTATAAATATAAATATACTCTTCTTACCTTTTCAGGGGCTTCACAGTGGACGTTGAAAGCTGTGCCTCGGAGCTCTGCAGTGCAGGACAAAGCCTCCCCCACTCTAGCCACATATTGCTAGATTCCTACCAACGTGCACAAAGAGGAGTAGCAAAGGCTCTGCAAAGAAAAAGCATTACTGCAGATAGAGCACTGTAGAACTATAAAACACAAACAATCAACCAAAAGTCAGGGTTACTGAGTAGCAAACTTGAAGGTAGTCAATATCCAAAAAATCAAAGCAATTTCTAGATACTTATGAAAATAATTCAAAAGTTATTGTGATGTGTTCCAGTAATTTTATGTAATAATAATCATAAATCCTCTATATAAAAATAATAAAGGAATTACTGGAAGATTTTTTGAAGAAATTTTAATTAGAAAAATAAGGCACATTCCCGAATTAGACAACCAACATTATAAGAGTGTTGCATTTCGCTGAACTGCTCAGTAGTTTTTGTGCATTTCTGATTGGAGTCAAAATATCTATTAATGAGAAGAATAATAATATCACCTGGGCACACACACGACAAAGCAGGTGTGAAGACCCAGCCACTGCAGGACACGCTGGAAGGAACTGGGGGAAGCTCTTCAGTTACCTGTCTCAGTGGGAGTCTCAGGGACAGTGGCACCTGACATTAGTTCCAGCTACACGGGTGCCGCTCATGGCGGCAGCTCCAGGGCTGTGATGAGGCCCTGGGGAGCTGTTAGCTACTGGGGAGCTGTACTGACTCTCAGGTACAGCGGCCCTCCCTGGAGTGACAATTAAGGGGAGAAGGCAGAGCTTCCGGTGACCCCACTGACATGGTCAGTAATGGTCCTGGCCACCTTGATGGCCAGGTAGGTGACCAGGTCCTGAAATGGAGCCTGTGCAGTATTTCCTGGGCACAACTACAGCGTCTGAGTCATGGTTTCATCTGAACTTCAGTAAGGCCCCAGGTGTGCCAGCTGACTGCTATGAACCAGGACACTGAAGAGAGAGAAGGTGGTGACAGACTGGAGTGCCTGTCCCTCAGGAGGCCACAGCATCAGTAGGCAGCTCAAGGGCTGCCAGAGGCTCTGACTGCCAGGCCACATGGCCAGCCTGTGCAAGTTGCTGACTGTGGAGGTGTGGCCAGAGTACATACATACACATACAGGTGCACGCATGCACACACGTGCACACAGGTTCTCAGAGCCGCCAGAAAAGTTCCAGTGTTAGCTCCAATGTCTTTGCTGACAGAGACCCAGGCAAGGTTTGCTTCTTTGTTTGTTTTTTTTATGAAATCTTTATTGGTACATTACATATACACATCATGATTGCACTCAACAATGGGAATTTGTACCAGTATATGATACAACTCAATTCTCATTTTTTCCCATACCTCTACAAATTCTACCACTCCCACCCCCTATATATATATATAAACTTTGTTTCCTTTCTTTTTGTTATAATCTCATTGTTTTTCCTCCTTCACCCCATTTCGCTTTGAGTATTTTCTATTTCACAATATATAACACACATTCTAGAACTCATTTACATCTTCATTTTCTCATACCAGACAGAAGATACGATATTTACACATCTGTGACCTATTTATTTCACTTATGAGGATGTCCTCAGGTACGTCCATTTAAGTATAAATGATTCAAACTTACTTTTAATGGCAGAGTAATACTCTATTCTGTAGAAGAACCACAACTTTTTTATCCAGTCTCCGGTTGATGGACATTTTGGTTGTTTCCAAGATGTAGCAATCACAAACTGAGCTGCTATACATATGGGTGCACATATGTCACTGTGATATGAATCTTTTAATTCTTCTGTGTATATACCTAGCAGAGAAATAGCAGGGTCAAATGGTTCCTCTAATTGTAGTTTTTTGAGGAATCTCCAAATTGATCTCCACAGGCGTTGTACGAGTCTTCATTCCCACTAACAGTGGAGCAGGGTTCTGCTCTTCGCAGTCAGGCAAGGTTTTGAAAACAGACCTGCTCTTGGCGGTGCCGGAAGCTCCAGGAGGCGGAGGTGTCGTGCTTGTCTCGCACAGACAGGTCTGCGGCCTCCCTTCCTCCGCTGCGCTCTGTCCACACCCCCCAGGACAGCTGCCGCTCTGAGATCACACACCCCCTTACAGTCCAGCCCCTGACAGCTTGCATCGATTATTCGCAGGGTTTAGAGGCTCGGGTGCGGATGTGTACTTGTTCCCCAGGGGTTCCCGGCTCCGTGCGGAGCTGCAGCTTTTCCGCTCTCTCCTCTCAGCGTCATCTTCTCCTGCTCTGACCTCAGCCTTGTTTGGCCCTGAGAGCGTGCGAGCACTGCGTGCACACGGGACTCGCATCACCTCAGACATCCGGAAGACACCGCTGACAGTTACTGGAACGTGTACGTAACAGGGAAGAGATGAGCTAAAATTTTAGAGGGAGCTTTTCTGACAGGTCCTCTGGCTCGTTCTGCACAGTCAGCAGCCTCACTGGGCCAGGGAGAGGAGTCAGAAGTCACAAAGGCTTAGTCAAGGGCGCAGTGGGCCGCCAGGCACCAGGGTCTCAACCGTGAGTGCTCCCAGGGGAGATCTGCTGAGCTGTCGGGCTGCACCAGAGGCCGGAGCGGGTCCTGCTCACGAGCGGCTGGAACAGGAGGGGCACTTCCGGAGCCTCTTTGTATTGCACCTCAGAAAGGGGAAGGTGCGTTTCCCCCAACACCCGGGACTTCTCCTCCTCTCCAAGGATACGCAAGTAAAATAACAGACACAGGTACACATGCGTGCCTCCTTCCGCTTATCACAATGTGTCCCTGCTCAAAAACGTATATTCCTAGATCTGATCTTCAACAAAAGAAGAAGTGAATAGTTCAATGCCCAACATTAAAGATTGATTTTATTATGATGTACCTATAAAATTCTACAGCTATTACAAGTAACATGAAGTATGAAAAACATCTAAGAAATATTAAAGAGCACCATGAAATGGATGATTCTAGTTTTAGTGCACTTTTTTTTTTTTTTTCATACTGGAAATCAAACTCTTGACCTTGCACTTTCGAGGCAGGTATTAGAACCACTGGGCTGACTTCCTGGCCAAACCCTAGTGTTAGATAATAATGTGAACTGCCATTTAATGTAAAATAGAACCTAAACATAAAAATATGAGCTAAACATTTAATTGTAGAGAACATAAAGTGAATAGCCTACATATATTATATTGATAATATTTAAAATATTTTTAAAAGATGGAAAATAAAAGAGTTTGTAAATTTTGAGTTTGAGGCTGAGCTCAGGGCCAGCCTGAACTACAAAGCACGACCCTATCTCAAAAAAAAAAGAAAGAAAGAAAGAAATATGGACATAGAGAAGATTTTGAAAAAGAAAGCAAACAATTGGACCAGGGATTTAACTCAGTACTTTGAGTGTCTGCCTTGCAAGTGTAAAGTCCTGAGTTTGATCCCCAGTACCAAAAATTTTTTTTAAAAAAATTAAAAGAAAGCAAATAATCACTACAATGCTATGCAAATAAATTTTAAAATTTTTATGTAAGCAACCTTGTGAACTAAATCTCCATAACTGACACACAGAAAAGGGGAAATGTCATGGGGAAGAACTGGAAAAATTAAAAAATTGATAGTTTCTTTATTTTATTTCTTCATACATTTTAAATTTTAAGAGTCAGCTTTCAAAAGTTGTCTGCTCATTCTAGTTTTACAGAGATTTTTCATGCTATCTAGGCATGACCCCTTGTTAATTGTAAAATATTTTAAACCAAGGAATAATAACCATTTTCTTAACAACTGCCATCGCTGGATGTCAACATTAGACAAAGCACACACACAGAAACACGTGCTCAGTCGTCACTTGATGGTAATGAGAAGTCGTGCTCACCCAAATGCCCTCCACCAGGTCCCACATCTCGTCCCCAGAGCCTGTGGACACGTGACCTGAGATGGAAAAAGGGAACCACAGATGAGAATCAGGCTGGGGCAGGGCACAGTCCCGGCGCAGCCCCGGTCAGCTCAGGGTGGGTTTTGTGCTGCCCATGTGAACATGGCATCTGGGTATCTGTGCTCTGTGTGCTTCTACCAAGTGGCTGGTGGAGGGTCCAGGAACTGAATAGTAGGTTCCTCAAACATGCCTGCAACTGTGGCTTCTGAGACACCAGACTCACCAGGATAAAGTGAAGCGTGGAAGGACAGGTAGAGGGCTAGCAGAAGCTGCCGACAGTGCCCAGAGCCTGGGCAGTGGCTGAAATTCACTTTCAGGAGGTGCTGCGGTTTATCCACTAGACGTGACTCAGAAAGTCCCTCATACATCTAAATCACAAAACCTAGTATCTGACTAACCAGTAGGCAAAGGAGAAACAGCACGATCATGTCACCGATGCTCGAAAATCACACGCTCATTCTTACGGAAATTTCTTTAAAATGTACATCAGCTTCAAAGCCCACGCCCAGCTCTGATCTGTCACTTTCTCCCACAAAGTTTGTGATTGCTGTACATTGTGCTCGCACATGCTGCTTAGGTCACATGAGGAGGTTCTTTGCAATTCAAGAATATTTTTCAGTGGAAAAAATATTCCAGAAATTCTTTTAAACAAACGTGTGTTAAGCATGTTGATTTTCATTCCTCTAATAAC
Source organism: Petromus typicus (assembly GCA_004026965.1). Classification (NCBI taxonomy): domain Eukaryota; kingdom Metazoa; phylum Chordata; class Mammalia; order Rodentia; family Petromuridae; genus Petromus; species Petromus typicus. The sequence goes on from PVIR01001764.1 coordinate 98,015, forward strand.
AGCATTATATATTAATTTTCAAAGTGAATGAATACCTGCAAAGTATTAAAATAGCTAAGCAAGGTGCAAGGGAGAGACTACAACATACAAAATCAAAAGCCGAGATTCAGAGCATCTCCCTGCTCTCTCACACTTGGGGAACATTAGGAAGTTATTTAATTTCCCTGAGCCTCCACTGCCACATTGGCAAAGTCATATTGTCAACTCACCTGTTGAGCAAATGTATTGTTGCACTTTCTCATAAGCCTCGTCCTAAGACAAGCAGTGGGTCCACAGAGATGTGAACTGTAGGCGACCTTGGACCCACTTGCAGGACTAACATCCATCACTTTCACGAACAGTCATGACTCACCTGTATGTGCTGCTGTATCGGGCAGCTCCGGCAGCCCATTGATTTTGCCTTTCTAGTGTTGAATCTTGGGTCATGAAAGAAGTGGCCAGACAGAGTTCGGAGAGCACCATCATGATGACCCTCAATTGGGTTTCAGAGTGTGTGTGTGTGTGTGTGTGTGTGTGTGTGTGTGTGTGTGTGTTCATTCAGTTAAAAAACAACAGTTAAGGAAAGCCATCTTGGTAGAGGCTTCTGGATGGAGTGTTGCTGTGTCATTAAATGCAAATAAAAGAAACAACTAGAAAAGTGCAGTTCCATCCTCTGCCCGGGACTACGATTTAGGTCAGCAATATTTCCTTCAAAACAGAATTGTAGAAAGACTTTTTTATTGGATACACTGGAGAAAAAAGCTCTCCAAGATAACGGCCTGGTCTGTGTTATGTTGCCTCAAAGAGCATTTTCATTTTGCTCGGTAAGTAACTGGCTCTGAATTTTGAGTTACCTCGGTGCGCGCAAGGTGGAGAGCGTGTCTGATGGGACCATTCAGGGATTTCTCAAACATTCTCTTTTGTTGGAAGCAGTACTGAACTTCAAAACCAAAATCTCCTAATTGATTTAAAAACATCTGCTCTCAGTTGAGCATTCAACAGGAAAACAATTATTGTTGTCTTTCAACATTGTTTTAATACACAAGACCACTAAAAAAGCAGGGAAACCACTGCCTTTGATCCCGAGGCCAGCCAAACCATGAGGCAGGAAGGTGCCTTAAAACTATAAAGTCGGGCAGAGATCTTTGCAGAAGAGGCGAGAACTGGAAAAGTGCAAAGCTGAGCTGTAGAGTTTGCCCTTCATCTACGAACACCTGGAGGACCACTTGTGGTACAGGCCAGCTAAAGGGGGGGGCCTTAGGTTTCTTCTTAGGGGGCCTCTGTATTTTTTCTTTTACTTGTTTCCAGCTGATAATATACCATATTCTTGAAATCTTATTTTTCAACTATAGAAAGTAAGTGTTCTGAACTCTAAATCATCTAAATAATACATCCATGATTATTGTAAAAGACAAAGGATGGTAGAACTTGCAGCCTTGGAGTTAATAACTCCCTGACTGATGAAGAACTGGCCCGAAGAGGTTAAGAAATGCCTCAAACTCATCCAGCTGTGAGTCATGAGTGAGGGTCAGAAATTTGACATTTTGTGAGAACTTTCCTAATACACAGCCTCCTCGACATGGCTCCAGGATATTAAAATGATGAGCGTCTGTCTCACCAATTCCCCTGCAGCAGTGAGAGGCACATGGTAGACAGAATTTCTGTTCCAAAGCTCTGTCTTTCACAGGCGCCACTTTGTAACTGAAGTGACAGTGATCTTCACAAAAGAAATGCTCCTCTGTCCTGGAAGTTCAATATTCTCCTGTGATCTTAGTGCATCACCTACTTATGCCTACTTTTTATGATTTTACTCACAGTCATTGAAATGATTGTTTAACTAATATCTCCTCACAGACACTGAATGACTTAGTGGTGCATGGAGAAGAGTTATTTTCTAGGCTGTAGCAGGTTTTTTCTTTCTTTTTTTTTTTTTTTAGGTTTTTTGAGACAGAGTCTCCCTTTGTGGTTCAGGCTGACCCTGAGCTCAGCCTCCAACTCACATCACAGCAATCCTCCTGCCTCTGCCTCCTGAGTGCTGGGATTACAGATGTGAGCCACCACGCCCAGCACTGTGGTATGTGGTGCTGGCTGTTGCAGCCTCACTGCTGCTCACTGGGCGTGAGTCTCCATGCCCAGTATGGTATGTGGTTACCAGGGTATCAAACACGAGCCCTTGCACTTGCAAGACAGGCGCCAGAGCTAAATTTTTTAAGCTACGCTTAAATTTAGACAGAGCTAAATCCCTGGCCCCTCTACCAGGTTTTTTTAAGCGTAGACAGTTTGGAGAGTAGATAGTTTTAAGAGTAGATAGTTTGGAGAGTTATTTGAACTTCTCCCTACCTCTTCTTTATCTTCCTTCTATTTTTCACTTTCTTTTTGTGTGTGTGTATGTGTGCGTGTGTGTGTGTGTGTATTTGAGTTTCTCATATAAGAGAAACTACATCATATTTAAGCTTGTGCCTGACTTACTTAACATTATGTGCATAAATTGCACCCATTCGCCATGAATATCTTGTTTATCTTTTTCGAGGTAGTGCTCCACTGTGCATAAAAACTACATTGTCCTTATCCATTCATCGGTTGATAGTGATACATGCTGTTTGTGACATCTAGCTATTATATAAACATAGGTAGGCCTGTGTCTCTGTAATATGATGACTTTAAATCTTTTGAGAAGATACCTGGAAGGGAGACAGCTGGCCAAATAGCTTTCTATTTTTTAAGTTTTTGAGGAATCTCTACACAGATTTCACAGTGTTTGTACTAGTTTATAGATACTTGGAACATATTACACCATGTAACTTTTCCATGCAATTGTTCACACATGCTAAAAATGTATTTGTTGCTTATCCAAATTTGGAATCTGAGCATCTTGTATTTTATTTTCTGTATGTGAAGAGCTAACCTGTACTCCCAGCACTCTGGGAGGCTGAGGCAAGAGGATGGCAAGCTGAAGCTGCCTGGACGACTCAGTGACTAGGGAGACCCTGTCTGAACATAAAAAATAAAAAGGGCTGGCGGTGGAGCTCAGTAGGATGATGCTGAGTCCACCCCTGGGCTAAAAAAAAAACCCAGAGCTCCCGCTTAAGACAGAGCTCCGAAACACAGGCGAGAAGGTCACACAAAGCTGTCACACAGCACAGTCTGTCACAAACTAGTAGCAAGAACTCCTGCCCTGGCATCTGCCTCTACGCCAGAGCGGCACTGGGCCTCGGACTTCATTTCCCCCGTCAGCAGCCACGTCCAACAAGCCCGTCCTTCAAGTGGTGACCACTCGGCTCACAGCTAAGCCCTGATGACTCCCGGGTTTTGTATCCTGGCTCCAAAAGCTGGACGAGCGCTGAACAGCACCTCCGGCAGCTACTGCCCCGGCCAGCTGTGTCCTGTTCGCATATAGTTGTAACACATTCGTTTAGAAAATAAACGAAAACAAAAATTGAGCGTCTATGGCACCCTGTCCATGTGGAAATTACCTCGAAGTCAGCATCGTTCCACCTGAGCCGTTTTGCTTTAGAACATTTGGGAAGAAACTCTGGTCATCTCTGAATCCACTTGTAGACCATGAGTCTGGGCACAGGGCGGTCCCACCGCTCACTCAGGACCGTCACGCCACCGACCCTGGCAGCCTTACACCCCCGCACCCTCTGCATCTGCAGCTTGGGAAGATTTTTGGGATGGGCCTTCCGTAGGCTTCTGGAAAACCCAACTCCCATCTTTCCTGAGGTCTTTACTTGACCTAGGATTTTTTTTAGGGGTGAGGGTACCAGTGACCGTTGACTGGAGCCACCCTCCCTTACCTTGGGAGAAACTATGCGCCTGATCCTGCAGCTCTTCTCCTGACCTGGGAACTGATAGGACTCTGCTCGGAGACCGGCTGCCTGAAGGCCGCCCTTTGCTTAAGAGCTCTCCTGCAGAAAAAGCACGCAGCGCCTCCTACCGGCGGTGGTCAACACTGCAAATCCTAGGTTCTGCCGATTCAGGATCTACAGTTTGTGATCCTTCCACCGGAAAGTCTTCATTCTACCTCCGTTTAGCAGGAGAGTGTAACATAAAGTTGAAGATGTTGTAGGTGTACGTACCTCAAATTCATTTCCAGGCACACAGCTTTAGGAGAGGCACTCCCCCACATTAAGTAATTATTTTTTCTGTGTAACCTAACATAACACTTTCTTCCAAGGTTGAAAGGGCTTCTAGAGGTTGAAATAGATGATACAACCACAGTGGTTATCATGGTCCATAAATTTGTTTCTGACCTCTCTGCCTCATCTTGTTGATGACGCTGTCACATGCGGTCCCAAGCCCTGCACACCTCCACACATCCCTGGATGTCTGGCCGCTGTACCGTCTGCGTGAAGCAGAGCATGATTTCTGTGCCACTGACAGCAAGCTGAAGGTTTTCTTTGAGACACATAGATCCGCACACACTGAGAATCAAAAACAACAGCATTCCTGAGCCCATGAGGATTCCCCAGAAATGCAGCTGCAGGGAATCGTCGCACTGGAGAAGACTCCTCCATCTAAAGAGCTTAGGATGCCCATTTTGACATCCTGAGCTGGACAGGAAATGAGCAGACAAGCTTCCCCACACGCGCAGGCGCTAACTCCAGAGCTGGGTTAGCGCCTTTAATTACAGTTCGCTTTTCCCAGTCTTCACTTCCAGACCCAGCTCGCTTCACTGAAGTAGACGCTTTCAGCAGCAGAGAGACATCAACCAAAGCCGGAGACTCGAAGTGTGTCGTCTGTCAGGGTCAGCCTCAGAGGGCAGCAGGGCGGGAGGGGCTCCATCCGGGAACTCAGAAGAGCCCCTCAGCCAGGGGACAAGTCATCAAGTCCCTCACACTGCGCCTCTGTGGAAGACCCAGCTGCCAGCTCTTCCTTCCCCAGCTTCAGTCGGAATCATCTGTTCCATTCTCCCATTGTCTCCTTCTCAACATAAACACACGCAGAATTTTAGCAGCACTCAAAACCTACAGCAACGCTTCCTGTTTTTGGCTCCTCCAAGACCCTTGCCTCAACCCTCCAGGATAATTGAGTCTTACAGGACGGCTGCATCTGCTTTATAGAGAAAACACGAGGTTTCAACATCTGAAAGGGGCCGCTTGATTGGGCTCGGTGTCCCGCGCTTGGCCGCTTGCTTTCAGCGAGTTTTGCAGCTCAACTGAAAACAGAGAAAGAGCTGCTCCACGCAGATGTTCTCTGAATAGCATTCATGACAACGACTGAGGCCTGAACAACACGCGCTTGCTAAGGCTGATGAAAGTCTTGGGAGAAATGAGTAACTCAACTCGTAAAATTAGAAGGGGGAAAGAGCTATTTATTGAATTTTTCAAAATTGGTTATTCATGCATTTCCTTTCAAATGATTCTATGCATTTATCATTGATTTGCTATTCCAAGTTGCTCCCTACGCTGTGAAACCTCCTGGCATATTCTATACCTTACAATGCACAAATCACCAGATTTGCTTTCCAAACAGGGCCTGATCCCCAGCAAATAGGACTGCAGGTGTCTTCTCCATCTCCGGTCACTCCAGGGTATCCACATGCGCGTGCTGCCCGGGCTGGTACATGCATGCCTGCTGGCCAAGCTTTGCCTGGGGGACAGTGCCACACGTGGGCTCTCTTCAGTGTCCAGCTTGAGGGAGAAGTAGGACAGGACATCACACAGTCCACTTCCCTTGGTCACCCAAGTCCAGGACAGCTCACAGAGATGTCTAAGCTGGATGGGGCTAGCTGGGCTTTCCCCATGGGCAGAGCAGGCTGGTGTGGTGCACAGGTTAGCTCCCTGTTATTATCAGCCATGTACTTACCTTATGGCCAGCTAGATAGAGGCCCAGTGCATGGCGTGATGAATGGAACAGACCTGGCTTCTGGCCAGAAAGAGCAGCTCTCAGCTGAAGGATCTACGGGCAAGGTCTTCACAAAGCTATTCTAAGGCACCTGATTGAAGACAGGGGCTCAGATAGTACCTGGTGCAATGGCTGTGGTTTTCATTACGTTAGAAACAGCAGTGGCCACTTTTGTCTGCAACACACTCCTCACTACAACTTACTCCGTGCTGGCCCTTGACATGGCTTCTCTGGTTGTCTGTTTCTCCTCTGATCTGTGTCACATTTGTTCATTGTCCCTCAGTACCTAAAATTATGCACTGCACCAACATTTCCTTAAAAAGACAGGCAGTAGATAGACAGACAGGTAGATGGAGAAATGGTTGATAGACAAATGATAGATGACAGATTATTCAGTAATATCTACTTGCTATTTCATTAATTTCAACTAATATTTCAATTATCATTTCTTTCCTTCTCTTTTATGATGATTTTACTGTACTTTTATTATGATATGGTTGTTTAGCCCATTAACTAGCAGCTTCTTTTAAATTTTATTACAAACATTTATAAACATTTTTGTAAAGGTTCCCATAACTTCATCACCCAAGCCTCTATGTGTAATTTTCCACTATCACCTGTGTCAGGTCCCTTCTGGCCACCTGTATGTGGTGCTAATTCACTTTAAATGATGGTTTCAAACCCTTCGCTTCTTCCATTTCTTGGTTATTAGCAGATGTCACCTTCTTTCCACCCAAAAACATTTGACTCTTGTGTCCTCTCTTCTTGCCTCACTTTGAGAGCATATCTGAACACACTTGTCTCCACCTGTTCATTGACATCTTGGAGTGCACATGTGTGCATATGTGTGTACACGTGTGTGCAGCACTCCTGTGCTGTGGACAGCTCCAGCATGGGGCTCAGAGGAACATCTCCCCACACCGCGAGCACTGTGAAGCCCTCCCGCCTCCGGGCCAGTCCACTTCTGGTACTCCTGCCCTGCACATGGTGCCCAGTGCTTCACTGTCTTTTCAGCAAGACCCTGTAGAGCATGCAGACTAGAGAGAGCTCCTCTGCAAGGAATGTTGAAAGAGAAACATGGTTAGTAAATATTATAGTGAGTTAAACCTTTCTGAGTCTGCTTGAGAAAGAACATACCGGCTGAGAAGGATAAAATTTCAAGGGTGAGACTGAAACTCCATGTAAAGATCCAGGACCATCAGCAAGTTGGCAACATCAGAAAGTATTCCTGAAGTAGAATCCACTAAAAAGACTTATACAGCTAACATCTTATCTTTGTTGGAAATAAAGAGTTTAAAAGACAATAGCACTTTGAGGATATGGTTCCTGGTCTAATTTGTTTACATCAGTTCACTATTTTATTAAAGTGTGATTGATAGTATAGCTGATAGCCTGCGCGTGTCTATGAAGACTCTGAGATGAGGGTCCAACACCAAGTTTAAAAGATGAAGAAATAAAAGCGGAAAATCAAAGAGAAATTCATTGAAAATGCAAACTAGTCGTGGATGCACAGTGTCGTATCACGCATGTCAGCTAACTGCGGGCTGTGGGTTCAGGCCTGACTTCTTAGCAGCCAACCTGGGAAGGAGACCCCTCGGAGCATGCTCAGTATACACCTTCCAGGGCTGACTCTGTGCACAGGCCTTGCGCTCACCCAGGCTCGCTGCGAATTCTCAGCACATGTTACCCGGCATCTTCCTCTTCATTTCCCATCTGGTTGCTACAGTCTCCTGGGCTGGCATGTGAGTCTCGCAAAAGGACCAGGCTCGTCTTTTCTGCCACTATGAGCAGGACGTGCCAGCTTCACCGACTTCGACCTCACATTATAAGTGTTCGGGGGTCAGAGCTCCCTTCCCTCCAGCTTGCATCTTTCTGTCAACAATTCCCCACTCAGCACCTCAATTACCGGGGTTCTAAATTACAAGCACTAAAAAGTTCTAGCACAGAGAGAAGTAATCCCTCTAAGGGGTGTTTTTATGACAACTGCTAGGAAAAGACCAAGTGGACACTTATGACGGTGCGGCCTCTCACGCCACCACTCCTGCCTGGCTCCTGGTATCAATTTTGCTCAAAAGCTAAGCCCTGGGCACTCAATGTCTCCTGTTGCTTTTGCAGAAATGCCATAATGTAACAAGGGGAGAATGTAAAACTTAAGAGTAACAGTTCTTTGGACGGGTTACCATAGTGACAAGGAGATGCCCTGGATACTCAACAAGAACATAAAAATCCCTTCCCTCCCACCATCCTATTTCAAATAATTAGTCAGGAGGGATCACCTGGGATGCTTTCTTTTAAAAGCAGCACATTTCCTGAAAAATAAGCAAAGAAGAAAAAGGTCCTTCAACACATCTGTGAGAGAAGCAGAGGCATTTTTTAGAAATCGCTTTTTCTACAGACCTAAACTCTTAAAATAATTGTTCTTCCTTTGTTTTCCTTTTACAAAGTGCTAAATCAAATTCATCTTCTCATGAGTACTGAGTGAAACTATTAACGGAGTCACCGATGACTGGGCTGAAGTGTTACTCTCTTGCTGTGGTAGCAGAATCTACATTCTTTCTGTTACAGCTTTGAAGGCACATACTTTTGACAACAAAGGAACAGTGTCCCTTCCCTGCCACCTCGACTAGTCATGTTTCGTGAGAAGGCAGAAGGCCTAGGCTGCTGTGCGTCTGGTTTGGATCTTTCCTGCTTCACTCAATACACCGACAAACCGGGACAAGCCGCCAATACCTCTGGTTTCCAGTGATAATCCCAGCACCACCGGACCAGTTTCTCTCCATCGCTGAAGGACTTAATGGAGCTCAGGCACACGCAGCTGATGCTGCTGGCCTCGTTCCTGCCTTCTCGGCCTGAGCATGACGTGACCTTGCACCCGTTCCCAGCCCTGCACAGGAGGGTGCGCTCTGGCCTGGGCCTGTGTGCTGACCCCACAGGGAAAGCAGACCCCAGCCGCAGAGGACCAGAGCAGATTCCACCACTCCAGGTCCATCGCTCCTGCATGATGCTGTCTGCTCAGCCCTTGGGGAACCTGCAAAAGTGAGACACAGGAGCACGTAGGGGCCGCCAGGTCTCTGTCCTCGCTGGCTGCCCGCCCCGCCCTCCCTTCTGCAGCCCCTCATGCTGCCTCCTAGGTCACTGGGCAGAGCACACAGTGCCCTCAAATGCACGTCTCAGGAAGCTTGTGTGAGGAGATCCAGCCTGCGGTGCCGTGGGCAGGCAGGAGAGCTCCAGAGCCCGACTTCTGGAAGTGCATCTCCACCTCAGCACCGATGAGCACATGTGGTTGGAAAGATCTCTCACCAGCTTTATGGGAGTTTTTGTCTCCAACTTCTGTGAATTTGGTATTGCTTAAGATTTACTAAAGCAAAGAAACAATTCTACATTCATTGTATAAGTAATTGTCTTCATTTCTGTTTTCCAAATATGGCAACATGCTGACGATTCTGGTGAGCTGCAAGCAGATTCCCCATACCTAATTCCTTTTCTTTTCTTTTTTTTTTAGGTTTTTAGAGACAGGGTCTCACTTCGTAGTTCAGGCTGGCCCCAAGCTCAGCCTCAAACTCACATCGCAGCAATCCCCCTGCCTCTGCCTCCCGAGTGCTGGGATTACAGGCGTGAGCCACCACTCCTGGCACTGTGGTATGTGGTACTGGCTGCTGCTGGGCATGAGTCTCCACGCCCAGTATGGTATGTGGTTACCGGGGAATCGAACCCAGGCCCTTGTGCTTGCAAGACAGGTGCCAGAACCACTGAGCTAACTCCCCAGCCCCACCCATACCTAATTTCTTAAGTTTTATTTATCCAGAAAAGGAATTTTATCCTCTGTCCCTTGACACATGAACTAGGGTTAGGCCGTGGTTTTCTATACATCATTAAAGATAAGGCTACTATTGAGAGGTCAGTGATCCTCGAAAAAAAGCAAAAGAGAACTTAGAGTGAATTGATTATGTTAACCAAGTTGTTCTTTGAACCCTTGATCTTCAGATCTGTTGTTTACTTCAATAACTTGGGTTTAGGAAAATGTATTAAGTGTTTGCCACATACCCGATGCTCTTAGAACTAGAGGAATGAAGCATCCGTCTCCTAATAAACAGAGATGCAGGATGCGTGTCTGTGGCAGAGAGCGTGGGAGCTGCCGAAGCTCCTATCCACACAGCTCAGGGCCCCACGCCTGGGTTCCAGGCACACTGGGCTCCCCTCCATGGGACGAGGAGACAGTGCCCGCCCTGCCCTCAGGTCAGAGCCTCAGAGCAGCTGCCCTCTTTCTTGCCATTGCTGCTCAGGCTGGGTGTAGTAAAAGTCGTGGTGCACTTTTTGTGAAATGAATACATGCCATTTCTGCAGAAATGCCTGGCACCTTTTAGAACATGCTCAGACAGAGGCACCATAGAAGCCAGGAATGTATCTAAATCAGAGTGCAGTCCATCTAAAAGAGTGCTAACTGCATCCGGCTTTATCACTTCCTCCCTGAGTAGAACTTTTCTACAGCTCAGGTAGGTACTTTGCATAGCTCTGTACTCCTGGGAAGCTTTATTCTGTTTTGCTTGTATTTACTTATTTATTTATTGTTTGTGATGTGTTCAACACAGGCTTCATGTGCACTAGGTAAACACTATAGTACTGAACTATATGCTCAGCTCCAGGGCAATTTTTGAAGACGCTGCCCAATTTGGTATTCTTTTTAATGAGCCCAGTACATTCAGGATGGACAATTAGATGATTAAGGATCCGGACATGTGTCTTGTGAGAGACATCTCAACAAAGGATGCATCATGCAACACCTTCCAGTTGAAGTCAGAGCATGTGTCTTTGCATGGCTTGGATGTTCATGCGCACAGGCACAGAGACAGAAATCAGTGATGTTTGCTTCCAAATACACATCTCCTTGTTGGGGCATGAAGGGGAGGATTCAGCGCACATCGCAAGGCATGGTGCTTCCCGATGGATGGACGGCACGAGCCGACATTGATCCAGTGCTATTAGACGTAGAGAATAAGAGAAGATACATTGTGCTCTTCTCAGTGAGATGCAATGTGTCCTTTTTAATGCTTTGTAGGTATTCTTGATTTTCTCCCAATTTAAAAGTGTTGTGTTGCTATGTGATTCTTTACTTTTCATTGGGAGGAAAAAAATAAAAGCAAGAATAGACAAAGACACAGCGAGCAGGCTAATAACGATGTATTATATATAAGTGCTATAGATTTCCATTATCGAGAAAGTATTTTATGAAAGAATATTTCTTTGCCTTTTCTCCCATTTTATCAGATTGCAGAGTGATCAATGGCAACAGTTTCCTTTGATTTATGTTGCCTTAAAAAATTAAAAAGAAAGCGTGACTTTCTCAGGCAAAGGATGTTTTGAAATGCTGAGCCTCCCCCAAGTCTTGGGCTACCCTCTGTGTCGAAGGGAAATCTTAGTGAACTCACTTAAGAAGGGAGAAGAGGGAGAAGGGAGAGCTTAGTAAACCACTTAAAACACCTTGTGAGGGTCAGCGACTGTTCAAACATTGTCAAAAGGCCATTGTTCTGGACTCTTCCCTGGCTCCCTGACCTTCGAGCTGCCCCCTGGCTTATTCCTTATTTCAGAGTCTTCAGGGAGAATCAAAACAAAGCCAGCCAGCTCCATCTTCATGCAAGGGCTCAGTACACCTAAAATATGATCTAATACAACCTGGTTCAAGTCCAGCCTCCAAAACAACAGGATTTCAACACATGGTCCACGGCCAGGGACACTTCAGGTCTCACTAACTTTGCAATTACCTACATGATCTGCAGCAATATATTATGCTCTCTGGAGCTTAGTTTTGCTGTGACAGATTACTGCTGCCTGTCTAGGATGACATCAAATTGTTCAGAGATAAAATTTAAGAGTAAACATTAAACACAAAAGGATATTAGACTGCATGTCTAGTATGTAAAGGAAAATAGACACTAGAGTGTGGACAGAAGAAAATTAGGAGACAGACATCTGAATTTAGGCTGCCAGGCTAACCGCACAAACACTCTGCACCGTGCAGCTGAGTCACATCATCACCCTGTGTCCCACAAAGGGGTATAATTCCTGTGTGCTGACTAAGGATATTAAAAATTCTATAAAATAAAAGACAATTTTAATTTACTAAGATACCACTTTATGACATTTTATAATCTTTCTTGCTCCAAGAAAAGAAATTTCTTGTGAAGGAGACATCCTTATTTCCACTTCTGTACAATGACTTTAATGCCATAATTAGGGGGCCCCATGGAGCCATACTCTGTTTTCAGAGTCACGTCATGCAGCACCAGAGGCCAGCTTGGCTGCAGTCTCCTTCCTCATACCCTGTCAGGGTCCCTCAGGGGTCCCCAACATGAAATCTTCGGGGCTCCAAGACACCCTGCCCTGCTGAGACAAAGTTGAGAATTGTGGGGTACAGTAAGAATTGTCTGAGGTTTTGTCTCAAATCCATCCTCCACCCAAACTCTAGCAATAGCGTTTGTCTTTATAAACAGATGGCATAAGAACATGTCCGTGTCTCGGCCCAACTTGAGGGCTTGCTACAGGGAGCTGTGAGCGCTTCCAGCATCAGACACTCCAGCAAAACAAAGGCAATCAGAACACAGCATTAAAAGTACAAATCGCAGGGGCTGGAGATTAGCTCAGTGGTTCTGGTGCCTGTCTTGTAGGTTCAATCCCCAGTTAACCACATACAATACTGGGCATGGAGACTCATGCCCAGCACCAATCAGCACCACATACCACAGTGCAGGGCGTGGTGGCTCACGCCTGTCGTCCCAGCACTCAGGAGGCAGAGGCAGGAGGATTGCTGTGATGTGAGTTTGAGGCTGAGCTCAGGGCCAGCCTGACCCACAAAGCAAGATCCTGTTTCAAAAAAAAAAAAAAAAAAGTACAAATCGCAAACTCCAAGGTGTTCTTTCCTGCTGCCTTCACATAAAAGGGGGTAATAAGATTGATAGAGGAAAAAATAACTGTCAGTGGATCTTACTATGCCAAAATCATCATATTCTAGTAAAGGTGTGCAGGAGGAGAAATTATTTTTCAACAAGCTCCTACAAGTGTGAACACTGACAGCTGGTTAGTTGCAATAAGAGGTTAAATAAATCCCATGTCTGTGTCAAACATATCTTGCATGTCAAGAGCTGATGTTGACTGCCTCACATTTTAAAACAGTCAGGGCTTGAGAAGGAGGCCATACTGGACTTCACAGAAGACCTTGAGCCCTAACAGTAGGCTGGGGATCTTCCTCAGGGTGGAGAATATTCTAATCCACTCAAAAAGTCTGAGCACTGAACTATGAGTAAATTTCCCATCTGAGAAAAATGGGATGTGAGATCCTGTGAGCTTTTCCGCCATGACTTTGTCCTGACAGTGGGATCCAGCCAAGCCGCAGTATCAGTCAGACAACAAGACCTGACGAGTCACAGAGAACCCAAGTGTCAAGGCAGGCTCAGCGCCACAAGCTAAAGCCCCAGCAAAACTCAGGTCTCACTGAGACATTCTGACTTTGCCTCTAAAGAACATCTCCCGGGAAAAAGGATTAAACTTCTGAAAATGCATTTCACCAAAAGTTGGAGTCACCACAAGTATCTTGTTAAACTGATATATTTTCTAACATTTTCAATTATTCTGACTTTTCAGGCACAAGTTCTATCTGCTAAGATTTTGTTCTCCTTTAGGGAAATTTTAGAGCCTCGAGGCTAAATGGAAAGTTGTATATGAAGAAATTTGAAGTATATTTTCTATTCATTGTCTAATGTGATTTTTATAGAAAGTAATTATATTTGAGATTATTCAAAGAGAAACTACAAGGTCTTTTCTAACTAAACGAATGCATATAGATACACAGAATTAACAGAATTATGTGAGACCAAATAACAGTGTCAGTTTCTCTTCAGTACATGACAATCGCTTTATCGAAATCATTTACAGTATATGAATCTTAAAATTATAAGTCCTAAAAGGCTCTCACCTGAGAAATTTTGTCCAATAAATTTAGGAATCAGGATAAATAAAATTTAGGTGGGCCATATGCCTTATGTAGATGTCTATACTTGGGAAGCATTGATGAGATTAAAAGAAGGTTAATTTCAGAACTGGTAGGACATAGAACACATGTAGATGTAGGTGATACAGATATGTGTGTGTCTGTGCAGCTTTGGTAAAATAGAACCGACCAGCATTCAAGTCAGAGGAGCTGGTAATGATGTCTGCCCAACAATCAGCACCTCTAAGCTTACAGGGTCATAACGTCAACGTGTGTCCATGACCCCGTGTGGGAGCTGGTACCTCCGCTCACGTCAGGGTCCAGTGCACCAGGCTGAGCTCATCCAAGCATCCATGGTGAGCTGGTGAGCTACACAGAGCTGGCCATGTTTTGACAATTCGCAGGATGGGAGCCTTCCCACTTGGCCGTCATCCTCCACAAGGCATGTTCGTGTGGGCAGCGCAGAGTCCCTAAAACCCAGACAGGTCTCCATGCACAGGACCTCCGTGTCTCTACACCATGTCTGTAGTGTCTGCCAGTGGAAGAAAGCCACGGAGTCAAACTCATGTTCAAAAGCAAGGACACTGTATGGTATAAACAAACGGGGCCATTTCTTCAATGAATCCATCATAGCCAAACTATCCAGCAGGCTAGGACAGGGATTCCCAATGCCTGGACCACGGACTAACATCAGAGAAGCTTCCTCAGTTTACAAAGCTCCTCCCCATCACTGTCATCATCACTTGAGCTCCACCTTCTGCTAGACCAGCTGCAGCATCGATTCTCAGAGGAGCCTAATCTCTACTGTGAACTCTGTACACAAGGATCTAGGCTGCAAGTTTCTTATGAGAATCTGAAGATCTGAGGTTGAGCTGAGGCTGTGATGACAGCACCAGGGAATGTAACTGTTATGTACTGCAAACGTGTACTGCTGAGAAAAACAAGGAACAAAAAAGTCCCCTCTCCCAGTCCATGGAGAGTCTTCCATAGAACCGGCCCTGGTGCTGAAAAGCTTGGGACCACTGGACTAGCATACTTGAAATACAGAGCTCAGGATATGCAGGTGGCAAAGCACTGTTACAGGCCTTCATGAACAGGAATTTAATGCACGTCAAAGTCATCATGGAATAAATATCCTCTCATGACTGGTGATCACCTGGAACCTCCTAATGTTCCTGTTTGGAAACAGGGTCCTTGCAGATGTGACTAGTGCAGATGACATCATTGAGTAGTGTGGGCTCCAAATTCTATGACTAGTGTATTATAGGAAGAAGAAAGTTCAGCAGGCACAAAAAGAGAAAGGAGCAGCACTGTGGGATGTGATACCAAAGGTCTGAGTGTTGCAGCTGTGAGCCAGGAAAACCAAGGACTCCTGAGTGCCACCACAATCTAGGGAGAGACCAGAAGGGCTGTCCCCAAGAGTCTTCAGAGAGAGCATGATTTTGGCAAAACTCCTTTTCCAATTTCTCCATTCCACAACAGTAAGAATGAGGGAGGGTTTTGTGTCAGATCTAGGAAACAAGTTATACCTACCATGCCCCAAGCACTGTGTAGAAGCCGAGATTATATCACTAGATTAATTCCTGTCCTCATGGTATTCTTTTTCTTGTTGGGTAATGGATAATAAACAAAATAAGAAGGTCATCTTCATATAACACAGTAAAGCTGGCAGATATCATGGAAAAACTGAAGCCAGGAAGGATGATGTGAAGTGAGGTAACCACAGGATTGTGCCATGTGGCCATGAAAGAGTGTACGGCGCACACTCACAATTGTAGCACACACAAAATCACAACAGTCAGAGTGGCTGCTATAGCAAGATCTTGGAAGACACTCCCAAGGCAGACAGGTGAAAACAAACATTCTAAGACAAGAACACACCTGGAGTCATCAAATACCCAGCAAGTGAGCAGAGAAGCCACTGTTCCTCTGAGGTGAGGAAGGAGGGTGAAGACTGAAGGGAACAAGGGAATGTGGACACAGAAAGGGTCCATTTCACTGATTTCTGTTTGAGTTACCTCCTTTCTTTCTCAAGCATATTGACAATGTTCATTTGGGAGAGAAATCTGGAAAAAAATCATGCCTCTTGATTGGAAAAAAAGTGAATCATTATAAAGTCAAACAGACCTTGATTTGCACTGTAGCTTTGCTACTTCCTGTGCCTTCTCTTATGACTGTCTATAAAACTGACACACTAGCTCCTAGGCAGCGCTACTGTGAAGAGGAAATGCGTTAATTCATTCACACACCAGTGCCAGCCACAGGGTGAGAGTTTAAGAGAAGGTAACCATCCTGACTGGGGAAATACGATCCTATTAGCTTTCTTGGTTGATCTTTTAGTGGTTGAGTCTATCTCTGATCTCTCTTCATGTGCATCTCTCTACATCCCCAGCTCTTTGTGCAGTAATGCCACCACAGGGCAAATGTTAGTGAATAGAACAGAAAAGAATGAACGGATGGACAAATGGGTGATCTCTGCACGTGTCTCTGAGTGTGCACGGAGGTGACATCCTGACCTGTTGTTCCTCTGGCAGTTTCTACTTACTTCTCTCATGAGTTTCTTCTCTTGTTCACTTGGACTGAATATTTCGAGCTGCTCCTTGTCTCAGCAAATAGTGCCATTGATGGAAGTGAAGCTTAGGAAGACCAGAAACCTGAGCTGCAGTGTTTTAATCTGCTCAACTTCTTTTATTTTGAAGCCTCACGAACTCTTCCTTCCTCAGTTCACAGGATGCTGGAATATTGCTAGATGGTATCTTAAGAATTGCTTAAGGTTAAAAAGCAAAAGAAGAAAGGGCTGATGTTATCCCAGTACAAATTGGGAGTTTCTTAAAAGCAGTCGAGTACATAATTGAAATCTAATTGAATGTTCTAATCCATATGCATGAAAAACAATTTGCATTGCTTCATTATTTAAAAGCAGTGTAAAAATGGAGATGTGGTGGGAATTTGCTTGGGGAATGTTCTTGTAAAATTTTTTCCTACAAAATAAAGCTTAACTCTTTAGATCTTGGTAGATACTATGAAAATAACTGGTGTTAATTTCTGATCAGCAACAATTATAGACCTATTTATGTCCACATTGTAAATATGGAATTGTAATAGTGAGAACATTTCCCCCGAACAACAATAGAAACAGATTTCAGTGCTCAAAATAACTCAGTAAGTCAAAATCTGCTCTGTAAGTTATATTGCAACCTGTAAGTCACCTTTGTAACTG
>PVIR01001765.1:0-29408 GCA_004026965.1 Petromus typicus
CGCCCCCAACCACAAGCCCCACCCCTCGGGCACAGGCCCCGCCTCCAGCTCACTGATTTCCAGCTGTCTCTGGATGCGACCCTTGCAGCGCTCACGGTAGTCAGACTGCGTGGCATTGTACTCCGACATGACCTCCACAAACTTCCGCGACAGTGTGGAGTGCTGAGGGCCCGAGACAGGGGTACAGGTGTCAGGCGGCATCGGGACCTAGAGACTTGGACGGCCCCAACCCTGGGTCCCGCCGCACCTGGGTCTTTCGGATCCTCAGGTCTGCGGAGGAGCGGTTCAGGCCTTCCTCCTGCTCGATGCTCTGCTCGATGCCTGGGGGCCGGGAGGGCTGCTGAGCCTCGACATCCCCTCCCACCGTGCCTCCCAACCGCGACCCAGGCCCGCTCCAACTCCTCTCGGGGCGCTGGGTGATGGGCGTGGTGGGGTCACGGGAGACAGAGAAGGACACACTGCCAGGCCTGATGACCACCTGTGAAGTCCCTTCTAGCCGAGGACGGAGCCTGAGTGCCAGGTCTGGCTGCCCTCATTGCCCTTCTGCTCAGGAAGGCTGTTCATAAGGCCCATGCCACCTGTGCCCACCCCTGGAGGACATGTGGCCCCAGATGAGGCAGCCATAGGACATGGCATGTCTGCATTCACATAGCACCAGGCAGCCTGCGTGGGGCCAGGAGGTGCTGGCGGCTGCTTTTTTGTTGTTCTGAATTTTTGAGACAATGTCTTGATATATAATCCAGGCTGGCCCCAATCTTGTGATCCTCCTGCCTCAGCCTCCCATGTAGCTGGGATTACTTGTAGGCACGACTGTGCCCGGCTTTCCTCAACCTTCTTTAGCATAGCCAGGGACAGTGGCCTGAGGAGCAGGTTTGGACAAAGCCTCAGGTGTTTATGACCCTGGCTAAGCTCACAACCTGGTCCAAATGGTGTCACCCTTGGGATCAAGAGGGACCCTTAGGATCAGTGACACTCATAGGCTACTCAAGGAAGCAGGACTAGGGCACCACCTGACCAACCCTTACGAGCCAGGGGCAGACTCACTCTTTAACTTGGAACGAACTTTGTTTGCAGTCTTCTTTATGTCGGACATAAGTTCCTCCAGCTCCTCCTTGGTCTCTGGGGAGGCAGGAGGGGAGGGGTGTAGACACCCTGGCTTCCCACTGCCTGGTGTTTGGGCTCCGTGGGGTCCCGGGTCTGCCCCCGCTCTGGCTCAGGCTCAGCTCGCTCCCGTTCTTGGCCAAGGCCACCCAGCTGCAGCGTCACCCCCTCCCTGCCTTCCAGGCGCCTCCTGCCTCCTTCGCTGGCTCCCACCCCCTGGAGATAACAGATGGGTCTAAATTTAAGGGAGGAATAATTGTGGAGCAGCTGGCAGGGCCGGAGTTGGCACTGGGGAACGTATACTTGGCACTTGCCTGAGTCGGAGGTGGGGTGCCGGCTCACCTGGCCTTACCTGGTGGCCAGGGGAGTAACTGGCCGGACAGGGCCCCGCAGGAACCAGGGTGGCAGAAGCCCTGTGTCACCTGCCTCCCCAGGGTCACAGCCACAAGGCCCCAGGAGGGGCAGGCCCTAGTCAACTCAGGTAGCCACCTCTGTGTGCGGAGCTCCACCAAGTGGCCAAGGACGGAGGCACAGGCCCAGTGGGGGCCGTGGAGTTTGAGCATGCGTGCCGGTGGGGCACAGGGGTCCTGCTGGTGGCAAGCAGGTGAGAGCGGGCAGCAACTTGCTCCATCTAGAACCATCTTCCTGCACTGGCAGAGGCCATGAGGGTGCCCAGTTCACCCCTCTTCACAAGCACTGGCTGTGTCCTGGCGCACTCCAGGCAACCCCCTAGCCCTGGGCAGACCCCGGGGGAAGTGGGGCTCCGTTTCCAGTTGGCACCTTTCCAACTGCACCCTCCTGGGCTGGGGTGTCTCCCCAGGGGGATGGGAAGGGTGTGAATAGTGGCACGTCCCAGCCCCTAGAAGGGGGCATCTCCAAGAGGAACACGAGGCGGGGGGCACCACAGAGCGGAGGAGGGTGCCTCCTTCGCACGAACAAAGGGAAACTTGGTTACCAGCTGCTCTGACGTCTCAGCCTCTTTTGCTCAGACCCAAAATAGCCCAGCCGGATGGCGGCCCCCAGAGGAGGCAGAGCCGCCTGGGCCAGGAGAGCCCCCCCTCCGCCACCACCACTTCCTCCCCAGCCTGGCTCTGCCCATACCCCAGGGGAGACCCTGCCCCAGCTGAAAGTAGGTCTCAGCCAGGTCACGGCACCTTCCCCTCATTCAGGACACAGCAGGGGAGGAGCAGACGGTGGGGGACCCCGGACCGTGCCCCCCACGGCAGAAGCCACTCCCAAGCTGCTGAGTACTCCAGCCCACCTCCAGACCAGCCCTCCTGTCCCTCTGCAGGAGCAGCCCGCACAGGCACACACAGTGGCCCAGATACAGGGACCCGGCTCATGGCACACACTGTCTCCCAGATGTGTCTGTGGGGAGGGGTGACGTGGTGACTACACTGGCAGCCCATGGGGACAGCCACCCAAAGCCCTGGCGGGACTAGGCATGGTGAGAGAGGCATGGGCCTCGGCTCACACCCACTGTGGGCGGGGAAGCTGATGCTGGTCTCTGCTGGGCTTGGGGGTGTGGGGCACTGGCACCTCGGTGGCCAGGCCTTGCCCCTTTGGACAAGCATGGAGCCCTCCCGTGCTCCCTCATGCCACCCAAATGCTGGCACCTTCCGTGAGAGGAGAGGACACTGGCTGGGGGTGTGCCCCAATCTCACTGTGAGGGGCAGAGTCCCCGCTGCAGGGAGGACTCGGGCAATGCGTGTGGCACCCTGGCACATGCTGGTGTAGCAATGAAAGTCTCACCAGGAATGTGAGGTCTGGGAAACGGAACCTGACTGTCTGGAACAGCGTGTCATCCAGACCCATGTGGTTTCTGGTGCAAAAGGAGAGGGGACTTCCTAGAGCCCCAAGAATGACCGGCTCCGGGGTACAAACTGGCCCTGTGCCAGGGCCGTGTGCTTGCTGGAAGCAGCCTGCTCTCCGGCCAGCTCACCTCCCACGGCGCTGTCGCCTCAGCCCTGCCATCTGCTCTGGGGATGAGTGGGGGGCGGGGCGGCCTCGTACAGATCAGAGTCTGCTCCTCCTTGTCGCTCCTCCCTGGGCCCAGGGCAGCATCATGGTGGCCACAGACCCCATCTGGGCTCTGGGAGGGGGGCACCCTCCCACCGCCAACTCTCTGTGAGACCCACGTCTGGCTGGTGACAGTGGGCTGGACCACGGGCCCAGGACAGTTGTGTTTCCTGGAAGTGTCCCCCAGCCTGAGGCCCCGCCGCAGCGGGGTGCTGGGCTCAGAGCCGAGTGCCACACTCACTCTCATCAGGGTTGGGGGAGGCCAGGATGGCGCTGTGCTTGCGCTTCACCTCCTCCACGTTCTCTGCGATCTTGTCGATGAAGCCCCGGATCTCCTCCACCTGGAGATCAGTGCCAGGCGTCAGGAGGACAAAAGCCAGGAGGGAAGGACAGCCAGGCCTTGGGAACAGGCGGGGCAGGCAGGAGCTGAGGTAGGAGGTGTGGGGCGCTCCTCAGCTCCCCTTCTTCCTGTACCCCCACTGGCGGGGGGTCCCTCTGGCTCCCACCTGCTCAAAGAACTCGTCCATGAAACGGTCCCGGTCCACAGTGACAGTGACGTCGTCATCATCATCGCTGTCCTTGGCCTGTATGGGGTTGTACACGTGTGAGTGGACCTCGCACCCAGCTTATGTGGCATTGATTCAGACTGGCATCCCCTTCCTGGGACAAGGACAGATCTGGCCGAGCCCTCAGCTCCCAGGCACCAGGAGACCTGGAGGACCCCCGAGCACTCAGAGTAAGGACAGAGGTCTCCTGCTGCAGGCCCGGGACGCCCTCCCTGCCCAGTGGCCTGTTCTCATGTGGCTGTGGGCAGCCCCTGTCATGGGAGGGCAAGAACGCCTGCCCACTGTTGGTACGTCTGTGGGTGGCCTGGGTCACGCTGTCACCTGGCCGTGCGGCCCATCCCCCAGCAGCTGCATGAAGCCACCCTGTCATGGGCGTGGGTGGAGGAATAACTCCTGTCTCCAGCTTCCAGGTCCCTACTGTCTGCTCCACACCCCTAAGCGGCCAGGGCCATCACTCTACTGTGAGGCGGAGGCCCCTCTGCGTAGGGCGGGGACCGCTGCCTCCCAGACTGGGCTTCACGCCCCAGGGGAGGGGCACTGCCAGGCTCTCACGAGGACCGAATCAGACAGAGATCAAGGGACCGTCAGGCCAGGGCCTGGCTGAGGACGGAGCATCCCGGCTGCCGGAAGGAAGGCCGTGGAGGTGGGGGCGGCTCACACTGGGCCAGGCTATTACCCAGCTAAAGCAGGGACCCACCACCAGGAGGGGTGGCTGGAGCCTTTATGGGGGCGGCTCACAGGGGCCTCCTCCCTTTGGGAAGCTCACACCTCCTCCCTCGGTAGCTAAAATAAACCCCCGCTCCCGCTCCCCACCCGTCTGTGGATGCTGCCAGGTGGCTCCCCCCACCCAGCACCCCTTTCCCCATGGCCGCAGTATATCCGGGAATTGTTTCCACACTTTTGGACCTTCACGGGGCCCAGGAGTTGAGTCAGAGCATTCCTGTGGGAAACTGAGGCACGCTGCAGGGTGCAAGAGTCCTGTTCCCAGCCTGGGGAGCCAGCAAGGTGGGAAGTAGCCCCGCGGTGCCCTGCACACTGTTCTGGGTCCACCTCCAGGGGAGTGTGAGTGCCAGCCCTGTCCACAGGGCCCTGGGGTCTGGCCTGGTGGCTCTCTGGCCCTTGGCCCGCCCACCCATCATGCAGGGGCCGGCCTTCTCCAGGTGTGCTCCAGCACCCTGTGGGCCTGGCAAGACCTTGAGCGAGTGCTCTGAGGGGTGCTCACCAAGTCCCCAGTTCCCTCCCCAGGACATCTCGCCCACCCTATGCTTTAGCCACTGCCCCAGAACCCCGTGACCTGCCTGCCAGTTCCCAGACGGCTCTGGCTGGCTACTGCAGCCCTGGAGAGTTTGTGGCTGGGCCACAAGCCATAAGGATGGCTTGGCTGTCCCCTCCCTGTGATCTGAAGGCGAAGGCATTCCATTCAGTCCTTCCCAGGGACCTAAATCCTCTCCACTCTGCCTTGTCTTCCCCTGAGGTACAGCACACAGGCTGAACCTACTGTGGCCTGGGGTCTGCGGTCTGAGCAGAGACAAAAAAATGGACTCACACCCACCTTCTTCCTAGACAGGCTACCTTGGTTCAGAAGACCAGGGATCCCAAAGGTGACTGTGGTGCGCTCGCTGCCAAGGAAAAGCCCCAGCCCTTCCCCACCACAGTCTACAGCTAGCTGGGTTTGGGGCTCAAATGAAGGATTGCTTTACCGATTCATTTCTTCATTTGTCCTGGTCCTTGTTTCTGTATGTGACATTTGGATGGCGCGGCTCCCTCACCTGTATCCACATCCAGCCCCAGCCCTGCAGCACCTCCCCTGCCGCCGTGCCGATGAACTCAGGCCTCTTATCCGCCTTCACTGGACACGGACTTACGTGACCAGGATGCAGGGCGTGAGAGCAGAGCCTCCCCCATATTCTTGATCTAACTGGAATTAACGTGGCTGGCCTGGGCCTGTCTTCCTGCGTCGTGGGCTGGCTGAGGTGGGGTGGGGGCGTCACACACGCAGACAAAGCGGTGTGCGAGCACCTGCTGGGCGCTCAGGACCCAGCTCTCTAGGGATCTTCACGCTGCAGACGCTCGGATGGAGCTGAGGACTGGGGACCTGGCGTCCTCTGGACAGACAGCTCAGGCCAGGGTCACGGTGGTACCTCGCCAGCTACCTGGCCAATGCCAGGCTCAGTGCCCAGCTCAGGACGCCCTGTGCCCTCCCTGCCCTTCCTCACGCCCCATCAACATCCCCTCCGTTCTGGTGGCCTTTCCCTCCTTGTTCTGAACTTTTCCACCTGGTCCCACAATAGAAGCCCTTGTGGGGCTCCTGGCAACTGAACCCAAGCAAGTGCCCTACCTCTGAGCTCCCGTCCCAGCTCCTTGGGGGAGATTCTTACTTTACTTCACACTGAGGATTGAACCCAGGGCCTCTGCACTAAGCCACATTCCTAGGCCTCTCTAAATTTTTTATTTTGAGGCAGGCTCTGGCCAAGTCCCTAAACTGCCCTACTGGGCTTGAACTTGAGACCCTCCTGTCTCAGCTTCCCAGAGTGCTAGCATTACATGTGCCACCATACTTAAGGGGATTTTTTAAAACCAGTTTCCAGCTACCCCAGAAATACTGACAGAGGTTAAGGGGATGGGGCTAGTGAGACTGGTTTTAAAAAGCACCCTCTACGATCCCCACCAGGCACTAACATGGTCTCCCCCTTTCTGGCTGGCTGTCCCAGCTCCAGCCTCATGACCTCCAGCCAGCATAGTCTAGAAATAGGAGGACTGGGAGCAGTGCCCCCAAAAGGATCTTGAGGAGGAAGAGACCCCAACAGGAAGCAGCAGGCCCCGCGGTTCCCTAGTGGTGGCCGAGCACTGGTGTCTTCTTGGCAGAGTCACCAGGATTCCAGGACACTTTCCTGGAAGCCAGCGTCTGATTCCTCCAGCAGGCACAGAGGCCGTCCTGGCAATGGGGATGGCGTCAGGCCAGCGGCGGGCTCGATTCATCACTGAGAGCCCTGCACTGTTGTCTGCCTGGAGGGCTATTTTTTTCTCTTCCTCTTTTTAATGACTAATCAAAGTCAACATCACTAGTACCAAGAGGCCCTGAGCTGAGTTGGGGTGTACGGGAGGCCAAGCTGTGTCTCCAGGAAAGTGCCTGGGCCCTACGCCCTCTCTGGGGCTCCTGCACCAGGTCCCCAGCTGCCTGCCCCGTGGGCCCTGGGCTCTGCACCACCTGGGATAAGCCCCTGGCCCTCTCAAGGCTCCCCTGCAGATGTGAGACAGGAGGTTGGACTAGATAGTCCCAAGGGGTCATGCCATCTGCACCCTCATGAAAATGTGCCAAATCTGCCAGCACTCTGGGAGGCCGTGGGAGCGCCAGAGTGTAGGGGAAGACCCCCCCCCCCATATTTACCTCCTCTCCGTGAGCTAATACTGGCAGCACTTTGCAGATGTGGGATGAGACAGAAGGTAAGGTGCTGGGCTGGGGAACGGGGGGAAAAGGGGAGCCCTGGCACGGGCCTGGGCCTGCTCTAGTCCTTTGGGGATGCTGAGAAGCCAGGTTCAGAACCCCCTTCTCTCTTTTGGAGCATTCCATACTCTGGCTACCTTCCAGCCAGCCTCTTCTTCGGGATCACCTCCCTTCCGGCCACCCCAAGTCCCTGTGTGTGTGTGTGTGTGTGTGTGTGTGTGTGTGTGCATGTGCAATACTGGGAACTGAACTTGGGGACTTTGCATTGAGTTACATTCAAAGCCCCTTTTAAAAGATTTTTATGCAGTGACAGGGTCTCACTTTGTCCCTAAGTTGAATTTGAGAGCCTCCTGCCTCAGTCTCCTGGAGTGCTGGGGTTACAGGTGTGTGCCTCCACACCTGGTGTGCCCAGTCTTCTTCCAGGGTCCCCAACCCTCCTTCCTATTCCTGCAATATCTCCTGTAGCAAGTCCAGTGTGTCCCAAGTCCAGTGTGTAGGGAGCAGAGTTCTGCGCCCGGTGGTGGGTGGGTGAGATCCAGGAGGTCCCCAGACAGGAAATCAGGCCAGCTCTGCATTGGGGGAAGAGGCCACTGCGTACCCAGGTGTGGCCTGGGGACACCTGACTCCAAAAGTCCCTCTGCAGTCTTGTGATCAGCCCTGAGGGTCTCAGTGCTCGGGCCGGACAGACAGACAGCCAGCCAGCCCCTCACTGCTGTCTGCACCGCGGGGAGAGCCGCTGAGGTGGGGGCTGAGAAGCTGGAGGGCTGGGCCCGGCTTGCAGAGCGCCGAGGACCCGCGCCAGCTCCTTCCCTAAGTGTGACTTTTATAAATAAGCTGCCTTCGCCTGCCTTCCTTCCAAATGTGGTGGCGCTGGGCGGAGGAGAAGGAGGAGGACAGGGAGCAGGGAAGAGGGAGAGGAGGGGAAGGTAGAGAAGGAGGGGGAAAAAGGGAGAGGAAGGTGGGCAAATAGGACAGTGAGCAGCTGCTGCCCTCCGGAGCTCTATCCTTGTCCAGATCCTTATTCTCAGGGGTGTCTGCCCTGAAAATTCTGACCCTTGGGGTTCGAGGTCTCCCCCAAATATGGCATCGGTCAGGCGACCAGGGACTGTGCCTCTAGCCCTGAGAAGCGAGGTTCAAGGTTCTCCTATTTCCCCTTTTCAGAACGGAGCCCCAGGCCTGGAAGATACAGGAGCTCTGGGAATAGCCGTGGCCCCAGATCCGGCTCGACTTTCCTCCGGCCTTGAGTGGGCTCTGGCTGGCCGCCCTCCAGGGTGCCAGAGCCTTCTGTAGGCACCACCAGGGGGTGGCAGGCACAGCCTCTGTGGCCACGGACACCTGGGCTAGGCCCACGATGTGTGCAAAGAGAGCTCACTGATTTGAAGTCAAGCCTCTGGGTCTCAGGGACACTTGGCTGGTACGTGGAGGTGGGAGACAGAGATCAGGCTTCCAACTGCTCAGCAGCTGAGTTCTCGGGTCGCCCCAGTGCCAGCCAGGCCTGTGTTTCTTCAGGACTAAGCAAAACTCCTTTATCTGCCACCCTCCAACCACCATGTAAGCTGCTGTTCCCCCATGCCTCGGTTTCCCCTTCAGCAGAGGAGATGCAGGCTGAAAAGCTAGAGGCTACCATCAGATCAGATGTAAGAACCACGTTCCCCAGCCACTTGATTCCCACACATACTCTTGTTCAGCCACTGGATTCCCACACATACCCTCGTCCGACCCAGCAGGTGCCCCCCTGCCCCCCAGCAGCAGCAGTCTGATTCAGCGCTGCCCAAGAAACTTGAGGAGCCATAAGGCCCGCAGAGGAAGTGCTCCGGGACCCTCCTGGGGCTCAGCCGGCTCTCAGCCAGGAGTCATACAGTTCTGTAGGCTGCTGGGGGCCAGAATGGGAGGTGGGGACAGTTACCCAGGACATCAGACATGACCCAGAAATTCTGGGGGCAGAAAGTGCTAACCACTGGGTCCAAACCCCAGGCCACTTACACAGCTCACACGGACAGACCTAGGACCTAAGCTGTCATGGGGCACAGAGGAAGGGTTCCAGGGAGCACCCATGGGGAACCCCAACACCAGTGGGTGGGGTCTGCCAGCAGGATGTGGCTCGAGGTGTGGTGACACGGGCCTGCAATTCCAGCACTCTGGGAGGCTGAGGCAGGAGGATCACAAGTTCAGGCCCAGCCTGAGCAACTTAGTGACTTAACAAGACGCTGAGTTAAAATTAAAGTGGGGGGGCTGTAGAAGTGCGAAGGTCCTTGGCTCCATTCTCCTTGGTATCAAAACCAAAAATCTAGAAATCTGTGCTGAGCCTCGACTCCTCCCCACAGGCAGGTTTCATGTTTGACACCCCCTCGCCCTACTCCGGGCAGAGGCCAGGGGAAAAGGAGCGCTGCTGAGAAGCAGGCGGTGAGATTTCTGTCTGGCTAGCAGGTGGTGGCCCCTGACTCGGTACCGAGGCGCATCCTCCCGCTTACCCCAAACTCCGCCCCAAGAGCCACACCCCAGGGCCTCGCAGACAGGTGGAAAAAAATAGATTCAGGTCGCAGTTAGCCCAGGGCTCCTGGGGAGCCTTGCAAGGGCCTGGGAACGGCATCCTGGGCGCCCCGAAGATGGACCCAAGTGGTGGGGTGCAGGTGGAACCCCCCACCCCGGGCGGGGACAGATCGTGACAGCGACAGCGGCTGGGAGCTACAGGTGACGGCAGCCACAGGTGCCGCCGCCGGCGCCCAGAGACCGCTCGCTCCCGGGAGCCCCCGCCCAGCCCGGATCCGGATCCGGATCCGCAGCGCACTCGGACAGAGGTGTCTACATTACAGGCTCAGAGACCAGGGGCAGCTGAGGGACTGCCGAGACCCGATCGACTCTCTGGCGGGGAAAAGGGGTCAGGCTTCCATCTCCAAAACCAAACCCCATCCTACCACTCCGATTCTCCCCAAACACGGGGGACACTGAAAAGTTTATCCAGTACCCCGGCTTCAGCCTGCAACTCGGCCGAGCCGGTGACCCCTAGAAGGCTCGAGGGGCGGGACCCAGAGGGGGTCTGGGTCCCCCCAGCTCACACGCGCACCCCACGTTCGGGCCAGGGGCGCCCTCACGGCCGCGGGAGCCGGGCAGCGGAGCGCGGGCGGACTCACCGTGCGGAGCTCCTGGGTTCGGTCCTTCATGCTCCCGGGAGTGGCAGCGGCACCGGCTGCAGCGAGTGAGCCCCGCATGCGCGACGGCCTCCCCGCGGCTGCGCAGCGCCGGCCCGGCCCCGCCCCGGCCCCCGGGACCCCAGCCCGGTCCCGCCCCGCGCCCGGCCCCGCCCTGGGCCCCGCCCCCAGCTCCCGCTGGGGTCGCGACCTTCTTCCAGGCCTAGTCCTAACCTGAGATGGGTCCTGGAGCCCCTGTTCCCTCGCTACTCCAACTTCCTCGGAGCCAGCCTCTTAAGCATCTTTGATCTGAACCCTAAATTTCACCCCCTGCTTGACTTCATAGCTTGGGGATCTCCTGCACGTGGCCCCTCCCCCTAGTCAAAACCCCCTCTGCAGGCTGTGGTGCCTGTAATCATAGCACTCTGGAGAGCTGAGGCAGGAAGATCGCCAGCTGGAACTGAGTCTGGGCAATTTAGCCTGACACTGTTTCCAAATACATACGCGTATATATGGCTGCTGGGTATGTAGTTCACTGTGAGGCTCCTGGGTTCAATCTCCAGCACCAGGAGAAAAAAAATCACCCTGCAGAGCGCTCCAGCCTCGGAGCCATCTCCTCCAGAGGCAGCCTGAGCCATTCCTCCCTGACATGTCTCAGCACACCTGTCCCAGGTCTGGTGACCACACCCAGCAGCATACCGAACCCTTCTATTCTACCTTTTGGAAAGGGGGTTGAGGTACAGGTCTCTTTCCTGCCCCTGGTCCCCATCGCCTTGACCCTACCCGAGCTACAGCCCCAAGCCTGAGGTCCTTAGGCCCCAAGTACAGGAAGCGCCTAGCCGGCGTGGGGGAGGGGCGCCAGGACGCAGCGGATGAGCCTTTAGCTGTTACACCCCGACACACCCTTGCCCTCAGCTGTCCCTTCTCTGTAGTGGCCCAGAACTCCCTGACCCCAGCCACACAGTCTCCTCCCTTCTCCAGCGCTGACACCGCAGCCTCACTCTGGAGCAGTTCCAGCACCCCGCTGCCCCGAGTGTCTGTGCCTGGCACCTCTCCCAGACTTCCGGCGCAGGTTAGCTGCTGGCAGGCAGGCTGGGAACACTGTTCCAGCCCTCCCTCTTGTCTGGAAAATCAGGCCCAGGGATGTGACCTGGCACCGGAGACAGACACACCCCTTCCAGTTGTCCAGACTTCAGCCTGGAGCACCCGCTGAGTAGGCTTTGGTGTGTCTCCGTTTGAGGTGTCCCGGCTGTCTGAGATTAAGGGCAAGTGATGGGGGAGGCTACCTGGCCTGGGCCACTGAGATTTCCTGGGTACAGAATGAGCCAGTGGGGTGGGTCATGGACACTGCAAATTGAGCCTCGGGACTGGGCCAGTGGGGAAGGGAGGACAGGGGCCACAGCTCCTGCCACAGAGGACACTATGACCATGCAGCATCATTCAGTGAAATGTTACACGGTATCATGAAAAGTGAGTAGAAGTGAGTGTGTGTAATCCCAGCACTCTGGGAGACTGAGGCAGGAGAATTTCCAGTCTGAGTCTAGAACTTGTGCAGGACAGGTAGGTGGGGGAACCCCTCTGACCTAAGTGGCACAAGCGGCAGATGAGGCCAGAGGGGGTCCTTGAATGCCCGAAGTAGTGTGCACTGAGCTACATCCCTAGCCTTTTATTTTTTATTTTGACAGGCATGGTGGTGCACATTTGCAATCTCAGCACATGAGAGGATGAGGCAGGAGGACTGCTGAGAGTTTGAAACCACTCTGTGCTATGTAATAAATTCAAGGGCAGCCTGAAAAAAATTTTTTTGAGACAGGATCTTGCTACACTGCTAAATTGCTCTGGCTATGTCTGAACTTGTGATCCTCCTGCCTTAGCTTCCCAGAGTCCTTGGATTACTCGCATGTGCCAACTGTGCTGGGCCCAGATTTTAAATTAAATGGTCCAAGAGGGTCCTGCTGACTGACAAGGTGACGCTGGAGCAAATACCAGAGGGAAGGGCCAGGCCAGGATGCATGCCAGTACTCCCAGGGAGGCAGAGGCAGGAGCACTGTAAGTTAGGACCTGTTTACAATTTTTTTTCAGGGCTGGGGATTTAGCTCAGTGGTTCCGGCGCCTGTCTTACAAGCGCAAGGGCCCGGGTTCGATCACCGGTAACCACATATAATACTGGGTGTGGAGACTCACGCCCAGCAGCAACCAGTACCACATACCACAGTGCTGGGCGTGGTGGTTCACACCTGTAATTCCAGCACTCGGGAGGCAGAGGCAGGAGGATTGCTGTGATGGGAGTTTGAGGCTGAGCTCAGGGCCAGCCTGAACTACAAAGCGAGATCCTGTCTCAAAAAAAACCTAAAAAAAAAACACAAAAAAATTTTTTTTTCGAAAGGGCTGGGGTAGGGTGGGATGGGGATTTAGCTCAGTAGTTCTGGCACATGCCTTGCAAGTGCAAGGTCCTGGGTTCCATCCTTGGCAACCACATACAACAATGCCGGTGTGGTGACTCACACCCATCAGCAGTCAGTACCATATACCACAATGCTGGGCATGGTGGTTCACAGCTGTAATCCCAGCACTCGGGAGGCAGAAGCAGGAAGATTGCTGTGAATTTGAGGCTATGTAGTGAGCTCAGGGCCAGCCTGAACTATAAAGCAAGATCCTGTCTCAATAAATAAATAAATAAATAAATAGGCTGGGGATGTAGCTCAGTGCAAAGGCCCTGGATTCAATCTCTGGTACCTGGTGGGGGAGGGGAGTATCTGATGGAAAGAATCACTGGGCAGAGGGGATGGCCTGTGCAGCAGGCAGGGCGGGGAGTTTGCTCAGAAAGTAGTGAGGAGTCCCGGTAGGTGGTGGGCCAGGCAGAGCACAGGGTGATTGGGCGGGCATCCACATGAGTGCAGGCCATAGGAGGCTGGTAAGTGACCTTGCTTTTGGTTTTCACTTTGAGGGGGGACCTTGGGGTGATTTTGAGCCAAGGAGGATGTGGGTAGTGGTACTCAGGGCCTTTGCATCGACCCATAGACCCAGCCCTTGATATTTTGAGGATGGGGTCTCCTAAGTTGTTAAATTACCCATGCTGGGCTCAAACTTGAAATCCTCCTGTCTCAGCCTCCCAGAGTGCTGGGATTCCATGTGTGGACATCCCTAGCTTTCATAGGATCTCTGTGGTTGCGGAGTTGAGAATAGGCCAGTACAGTATGCATCTCCAAAGACACCCAGCCTGCCTGGGGAGGATCTGAGGCTCTCAAGTGTGAGCTGCTCATTAGGGGGCCAATGGGAGGAAACCCACACAGTGCTGGGATCGAACCCAGGCCCTCTCGAATGCCAGGCAAGTACTCTACCACTGAGCTACACCTGAGCCCTGATAGATGGCTCTGTATGCACGAGAAGAGCCCTCTCTTGAGCAGCAAAGAGGACAAATGAAGGCTGCTCCAGTGTCCAGGTGGCACTGCGGTCTCTGACAAAGGCAGATCCAGAAGGGCAGGTGTGTGGCTCCGGCAGGCTTTAGTCTGAGAAGTGTTTGCTCCTGGTGCAGCACTAAGACAGCAGACAGGACCAGGAGCCAGAGCGAGGCCAGTGAGGGCGGACGTCCCTGGGCTTCGGGCTTGTGACCCTGGGGACAGAGGGGGTGCACATCCAACAGGAGTTTGAGGGGCTCCCTGGGCGACCCTGACAGCCTGCGCAGAGCCAAGGTGGACGCAGCCTGCAGACCTGGGGGTGGGGTGATTTGCAGGGAAGGTGGTGGGAGCTGGGTATGCATGCGTGTGTGTGTGTGTGGGGGGGAAGCCAGGGATAACAGTGAATGGAGACAAAGCTAGGTACCTGGTGGGGCCTGCTGCTCAACATGCCTCGGGTCCCTGAGCTCAATCTCTCCTGCACCTGTGGCCACCTCACAAGGTGAGGTGTGGGTGAGTAAAGAGGGTACAGGTTGTAGGACAAGGTGCAGGTGTGTAGAGTGCACGTGTGCAAAGCGAGTGGGTAAAGCAGAAGTGTCGGAGTGGGGTGGGGAAGGCCCTCCCAGGGGCATGAGCAGAGGCAGGACATTATGTACACTGTTTGCCTGAATTTTGTTTTTTTTTTAAATTTTGTAAGAGGGTCTCATTTTGTAACCCAGCCTGGCTCTGAACTCACTATAAGATAGGGTTCTGCTAAATTCCTAAACTGTTCATTCTGAGTTCGAACTTGCACTCCTGCCTCGGCCTCCCAGAGTGCTGTGACAGGCCTGCGCACTTACTGCCATATACAAATATGTGCTAGGTGACCCACAGCCTCAGACTCAGGACTTGCTCGCTCGGACAGCAGCCAGGTCCTGTCTCACTGACCTCTGGTGTGTGCAGAATAAGTGACAAACATTTGCCCACTTGAATGATCAGGGCTGCTATAAAGAGGGCCTGAGAAGAGGGCTGGCACGAGGAGCTGGCAAAGACTTGGGCACAGGGGCAGCCCATTGGCTCCTGATGTTGAGCGCTGCTGCCACCTGCTGGTTGAGTTGGGTGTTGCCGCAACCGCCTTGCACTTGTGCGCTTGGGCTGGGATGAAGTCAACATCTGTCACTCAAAAGCTCGCCAGCTGGTGGGAGAGAGGTGGCAACAATGACAAGATAATGATGGAGAAGTCCGGGGGCTGTAGGGATCCGGAGTAGGAGGAGGAAGCTTTCCTAGCACTCAGGAACAGGATGGTTCCAGAGGCACAGTAGAGGGTGGAGCATGGGAACGACTCAGGCTCCATGACCATGGTGCGCACGCACGGGAGCGCGCACTGAGGGTTCTTCTGTTGTTTGTTTGTCTTTCTCTCTCTGTGTGTGTCTGTTTCTCTCTTAGACGGAGTCTCACTATGCAATTCAGATTGGGCTTGAAATTACTATGCAGCCCAGGCTGGCCTCATTCAGTGATCCTCCTGCCTCAGCCTCCCAAGTGGTGGGACTGCTTGGGAGGTCACCACTACATCCAGCATGTCAATTGTTTTGGCACCCAGAAGCCCAGGGGCATCGTCCAGTCCCGCTATTAGTCTGAAACCATCACTTGAAGCTCCACTGTAGGCCTGGCACACCCCTCCTCCTCTGGGAGGGTGGCGGTAGAGTGTGGGGGTGTGGGACAGGGTCCAACTACTCCCCGTGACATCTGCAATGGCACTTTGGGATGAAATGTATTATACGCCAGAATATTTTCTTTCTTTCCTAGTCAGATTAAAATAAATTTTAACTGGGCATGGTGGTGCATGCCTGAATCCCAGGACTTGGGAAGGAGAAGCAGGAGAATCGCCATGAGTTGGAGGTCAGGCTGAGCTACATAGTCAGACTCTGTTTCAATAAAAAAAAAAAAAAATTAAATCTTGCCTACTATTCTAACTCAGACTTGCAGATGGAGATGAGTAATTGACTCCCTACTTAGAATAAGCACTTCAAATATTGAAAATTTAAATATTTAAAACCACTTTATTTTAAAGGAGAATTTTATGTAGAACAATACTTTTTCCACAGTCATGGTTTTGAAAGTTTACACAAACTCTTCACTTCCATAATCACTGTCACAATCATGGGCTTTTAGTGGTGGCACCTGGATGTAATCCCAGCACTTGGGAGGCTGAGGCATGGAGATCAAAAGTTCGATACCAGCCAGGGCTATGCAGTGAGTCCAAGGAGGACCTAAACTACCTAAGGAGACAATGTTTCAAGAAACAAAAACCATGTCTTAGCCGGATGTGGTGGCTCACGCCTGCAGTCTCAGCCCTAGGGAGGCAGAGGCAGGAGGATTGGCTTGAGTTCAGGCCAGCCTCGGGTATACAATGAGTTCAGGGCCAGCCTGAACTACAAAGGGAGACCTGGGCTCAAAAAACACAAACAGCCGGGGATGTAGTTCAGTGGTTCAGTGCCTGTGTGGCAAGTGTAAGGTCATGAGTTCAATCCCAGAACTGCAGAAAAACCAAACTAAATCAAACCAAAACAGCAGGCAGGCAGAACCCTCCCTCTTGGGACAGGGATTTAGCTCAGTGGCGCCACCACCTGCCCAGCAAGTATGATGTTGTGAGTTTGATCTGGGTATCATAAAAAACAAAACCAAAACTGCCCCCAAAAGCATGTTTTAAAAAATCAAGACATGCCTTCCTTAGCATCTCCTTGAAGGTTCCTAACAGTTTCCTTGAACATTCACCTGTAAACAAAGCCACCACCCCCACCTTTTTTTTTTTTTTTTTTTTTTTTTTTTGAGACAGGGTCTTGTTATATGTAGTTTAGGCATTAAGGCAGAGCTTGAACTCATTACGCAGCCCAGGCTGGCTTTGAACTCTGGGCAATCCTCCTGCCTCAGCCTTCCAAGTTCTGGAACTAGGTGTGTGCCTTCAGACCTAGCATTAAAGCAGTTTTGAACCTCTGAATTGACAGCTTTGACAGGATGATTGTTCTCATCTGGGGAGGCATTTTGGGCCTCCTTAGGGTAAGCACAGAATCGTGTGAATAGCTCTTTCCTCATTCCTTTCCCTTGCTCAATTTCCCTGCCCAGGGTTTCCTACCCTCCAGTGTACTTGTACTGTTTCCCAGGGCTGGTGACTGAGCCCAGGCTTTGTGCACGTCAGGGAAATGCTTGGACACTGAGTTACATCCCCAGCCGCTGTACAGCTGCAATTCAAGACAGGGTTTTGCCAAGCTGCCCAGGCTGGCCTTGAACTTCTGACCCCTCCTGCCTCAGCTTCCTGAGGAGCGAGGCCACTGGCGTGCAGCACACTGGGCTCCCTTGGGGCTTCTTATTAAGTGGTCCATACTACTAGGACCAGCCAGCGCTCCAGTCAACACCAGGGGTAAGACAAGCAGCGCGTTCCGGGCTATTCCTGCCCAAGTGCTTTGACCTGAATGGAAGGGCTGTCTACAAAACAAAACAACGCGATTCTTCAAGACTATCAAGATCTCAAAAGTCAAAGGCTGTCAACTGTTCTAGACTGAGTGAGACCAGAGAGTTGCACCCACTCAGAACAGCTGTTTTTACCCCAAAAAGCTATTGTCTGGACTTTGAAGAACAATTTGACATTGCTTCAAAACAAGAGTTAAATCCTGGCAAATGTCAGCCCTCCTGCAGGCCAACTCCTGGGCCTAGAGGACTCAACGCCCCAGGAGTCGCGCTGCCTTAGTGGCCTTGGGCCTTGAGCACCCCACCTCCCCTGCACTTCACGACAGGGGCTAGAGGCCCAAAGATCAGGCCTGTTTGGGCCACAGAAGGGACAGCTTCTCAACTGAATGCTCCCAACAGAAAGGGCGTATTTGGAGTCCAGTTTGTCCACCTCTCCAGCTGGGGTCCAGCCAGAGAAACTATCAAGACTGGCACCAACAGGACCCCTGGCTGAGTGGGAACCACAGCCAACCAGGAGCTATTGCTACAGGGGCTTCCCAGAGGGAGCACTGAACTCTCTGGGGGCGCTCCCCTATAATCCCAGCCCTCTAGGAGGCTGAGACAGGAGGATCACAGACTGAATCGCACTCAGGCAATTTAGTGAGACTTTTTTGTTTTTGTTTTTTAAAAAAAGGCAATTCAGCAGTAAAGCATCCGGGTTGGTCCCTAGTCACATACACTCACTCTTGAGCAAAGGCTTCCGAACAGAGACAAGCCTCTTCTGTGTACTTTATGTCACTGGTGTCCTGTTCAGAGTCTGAGACCCTGAGGCTGCAGGACCCACTCTTGACTCGAGTCAGAGGTAGTCAGAACAAGTGTAGAGACAGGAGATGCAAGAATTCAGGAGTCAGGAATCCAGGAATAATCATTCATGCCAGGCATACTCCTTTAATTCCAGCTATTCAGGAGGCTGAGGTGGGAGGACTGCAAGTTCAAGGTCCATCTGGGTAATCATTGAAACTCTGTCTCAGAATAATAAAAAGGACTGAGCATGTAGCTCAGTCAAAGGCCAAGTTCAATTACAATCCTGAAAAACAAAAACCAGCTTCCCTGCTTTCTGCTGAGGGTAGGTTGGAGCTGTGCGGATGATGCCATTCAAGGTACTGGGGTGGCAAGCCTTGGCAGCTCTCCTTGGACGATATGGCTGCAGGCCCCCTGGGAGCCAGAGCAGGCCCAGCACTGGCTGTTTCCAGTACCTAGGGAGGGTCAGCTTGCTCCTGCTCATTGCCCTGGGCCGGGCTGCCCGATCAAGCCTCTTTTCGGGGAGTGTCCTGTCTGGAAGAGAGGGCAAAGGGCTACATCCTTGGCTTGTTACACCCACCAGGAAGAGTCCCAGTGATCAGGCCACCTCTGTCTGGGGCCTCGGTGGTAAGTGTCCTGAACCTACTCACCCTATCCTTTTCTGGGGGCTGCTGAGATCTCCTTCCCTGGGGGTCGGGACCCTCTGCCCACTCCACTGGCTCTTGGGTGGGCAATGGCTACTCCTGCCACCTCTTTGGTATGGGTGGAGCAACCACAGACTGGAGGAGACAGGTACAGCCTGCCTCAGCCTCTACCCCTCATGACCCCTGCATCAGGGCCAAGGCCAAGGCAGGACACCTCATTCAGACAAGCTGCAGACTGTCTTCTGTTACCCCACAGAGCCCAGAGTCCCTGGTGACCAGAGCACTGGGAGCCGTGCAGCCAGAGCCCTCGCTGGCCCAGGTG
Source organism: Petromus typicus (assembly GCA_004026965.1). Lineage (NCBI taxonomy): Eukaryota > Metazoa > Chordata > Mammalia > Rodentia > Petromuridae > Petromus > Petromus typicus. The sequence continues at coordinate 18,845 of PVIR01001765.1, forward strand.
CTCCAGGAGCGGGATGAAGCCCTTGCCAAGTGAGAGCTGAGGGCAGTAGGGCGGGAGGTGGGAGGTCAGGAGCACCTATGGGCCCTGTCCTGCAGGAAGGACGAAGCCTGGCATCCCTGGGGGAACCCACATGGCCCGGGCCTCAGGCTGCCGTCCCTGTGCCTGCAGGAAGCAAGCGGTGGAGGCCGAACTAGAAATGTGCCGGGCCAGGCTGCACGCTGTGGAGGCCCAGCTGCTGCAGGTCCTGGAGGAGAAACTGAGGCTGAGGCAGGAGGTGGAGGCCTGGGAGGTAGGGCGTGAGCCAGCCAGACCCGGGAGGGGGAGGATCGAGGCTGGAGCAGCTCTGACCCTGCTCTCCTGCCCCAGGAAGACATGCAGCAGCTGGTGGCGAAGCTGGTGCACAGTCAGCTGCAGAGCGAGGCCAGGGGCTTACTGGGCGGCCCCAGGGACGCAGGTGCTGCCAGGAGCCTCGGGACCCAAATGCCTCAGGGGCGTCGGCGGGGCCAGTGGTGGTAGGAGCTCCGCTGACTTTGGGGTCATCACCTTTATTCATTAAAGCTGGAGGTTGGCTGCATCTGCACAGCCCACTCAGTGCCTGCCTGAGTTGTGTGTGGAGAGAGGGCACGAGACGCAGAGACACGAAGCCCGGGTCTCCTGCCCCTCCTGCAAGGGCAACCCTTAGGCCAAGAAGCCTTGCACAGCGTCCATGAAGTCCTGCGGGCGGTCGGCGTGGACCCAGTGTCCCGCATGAGGCACAGTCTGCATCTGTGCCAGAGGGAAGAGCCGTCTCATCTCAGGGTAGTGGCCGGGCCTGTTCCCCACAGACAGTGTCCAGAGGGACAAGTGGGTGATGGGGGGGACACGAGAAGAATGGAGTGGAGAGATACAGGTCAGGAGCCTGGGCACATGGCCTTCCCGGGGTTCTTGGGCACCCCCGTCCGCCCAGCCCTCGCCCAGGCTGGCTCACTTACTGTACAAATGCAGAGTCCCCACCAGTGAGGAAGAGGGTTGGCCCAGAGTAGGATTCCTGTCGCTGAGGGAAGCCCAGGATCTTGTCCATGTGCTGGGTCAAGGCATCCAAATTCACCCGCCACCTGAAGTGCCCGCTGACCTCCACCAGGTTGGTAAGCAGGAACTGCCGCACAGCCAAGTCCTGTGTGTGTGTGTGTGGGGGGGTACAGCAGTTAGGGGGACCCCTGTGACATCCGGGCCACGACTGTTCCTCCCTGGACAATACTGGCAGGGGTGTGTGGGCGAATCACCTGGACAACGACGCTTAACTGCTCGTCAGCCAGTTTCCGGGCACTGGAGCGGGGCAGCTCATCCGGGATGTCTACGGCCTTCATGGCTGTCACGTAGGTGGAGAAATGTGACAAGGAAATGTGTGCCACCGGGCTGATGTCCACAGCAATCAGACGGTCCACCAGCTCAGGCTGCAGGAGGGAAGCGGAACTAGCGATGCGGCGCAGAACAGCCACAAACGGTCTGGAGTCCCAGGTTACCTGCCGGGCACCCAAGGTCTATACTGACGGTAAGAGGTGCCAGTCAGGGTGCTCACCCTCTGCAAGGACAACAGCATGGCTGTCTTTCCTCCCATGCTGTGGCCGACAAGGACGCAGGGCGCCAGGCCCAGCTGGAGCAGGAGGTTCTGCAGGTCCTGACTCATGGCCTCATAGCTCATTTCTGGGCTGTGGGGGCTGTCGCCATGGTTCCGAGCATCTGTGGTCAGAACCTGGAGTTTCCAACAGTGAGCACAAGTGAGTTACGAGGTGGGGAGCTCCTTGAGGCCCCTTCGTGGGGAGGTGGCCGTGGGCTCTGTTCTTGGAAAGACCCACCCCAGCCCCTCGCATCCCCAGTACTATGCATTGAATCCCAGGGTCTTCCAATTGAGCTCATTCCCAGTTCATTTTTATTCTTGAATCACTAAAGCGGTCTGGCTGGACTTAAACTTTTGGTCCTTCTGCCTCAGCTTCCCAGAGAGGTGGGGTTACAGGTGCCCGCCGCCATGCTGGGCTGTCCTCTCATTCTGCAGCCAGGTTACTTTAAATTCGACTGGCTCCTCCCCATCCAGCCGCCCATAGGCTGGCCCCGCCCACTGTCCCGCCCCACACGGAAGCTCACTCTCCGGCCTGTCCGCTGGGCCAAGGCCTTGGCGATGGAATTGAAGTTGGTTTTGCTACCGAAGAGTCCGTGCAGGAGGATGATGGCCGGAAGGGCAGCTTCCCCATCCAGAAGCTTGTAAGACAATGGCAACGGCCTGGAAGGAAGGGTCCAGGATGGGGGGAGCTTTCAACTGGCAGCGACGTGGGAGCCGCCCGAGAGGGCGGGGCCAAGGGAGAAAGGGGCGGGAGAGAGGGGCACAGCTCCCTCTAGGCGTCCTTTTGACTGACCTCGGCCCGGGTTCTCCTTGGACGCAGCTGCTACTGCTCCTGAATGCTCCGGGCATCCTCGAGAAACTAGGCCTGCAGGGACCGTGCGCCCCGCGGAGGACCTTGCAGGCTCGAACCCAGCGGAGCATGCCGACGACCGGCATCCCACGCGAACCTCCACGGGGATGGCCAGCTCATGCTCCGCCTCCTACACCCACCATGGCCCCGCCTATTCCGCTCTTCGGCCCGCCCCTTCTCTCCCACGGACTCTCCACCCTCAACTCCGCCCGCAATACGTATCTTTACGCAATCACGTTCCCCAGCCCCGCCCTTGCGCCGTCGCGTAATCCTGCAGTCGCCGGGCGGAGCCCAGCTTCGGGTCACGCCCTGGGTGGAGCCCTTGCCCAGGTTCTGGCCACGCCCCTCCCTCCGCCCTACTACCGTGGTGGGGTACTCCGGCCCGGCGCTGGTCGCGGGTGGCTGCGGCCCCGCCTCCGCCTGGCCTGGCACTTGGTCCTTGCGTACTGCCCTGGGCGGATGCCATGCTTTCTGTGCGGCCAGCACGGACGACAGGCGCCAGGAGTGGCTCTCGTCGGGGTGCCAGCTTGGTGGCGCCATGCTTCACTGCTGGAGGCCCCGGTAGGCTCCACGGAGCACAGTGCCTGACCACCCCGAGGTCTCCTCTAGAGAAGACGAGGAGGGGCTCCAGAGGCCGCCTGCCGGGCGAGACGCAGAGACGCAGATGAGTGGACAGTCGGGGTCTCAGTTGCTGGACGGAACCGATGGCCCAGATCAGCTCCTTCCACTTGCCAGCATAGACACGGACAGATCTCCAGCGGAGGCCTCGTCCTGTAGTCGCGCAGGAGGCCCTGGGCAGTCTCCGCGTCTCAGTGAGGTTGTTTGGGGTCGCAGTCGGCTTCACCCTTCAGCAATTCCTGGAGGAGCTGCTCTTTCTGCAGCTGCCAATCGTGGCATTTTTGTGCTCCAAAGCTTTCTGTCCAAAGGTTTTATTTTTTCAGTGCTGAAGATTGAACCCAGGGCGTCCAACCGAGTTAAATCCCTAGCCCTTTTAATTTTTATTTTCAGTTTGAGTCTGACCAAGTCGTTAAATTGTCCAGGTTAGGCTCAAACTTGGAATCCTGCCTCATCTTCCCAGAATGCTGGGAAGGCACGTGCCACCAAGCCTGGCTGTGCCCTTTTCTTTGCGATGTCTTCCAAGGAAAAATAGAAGAAATAAAGATAGGTAGAAAAGACACAAGATGGGAATTCTAAAATTGTACTTTTAAGAAAAACTGCAGCCTCAGGATACACAGTTGCTTAAGCATTTTTCTTTCCAGGAAATTAAAAAAAAAAAAATTCCTAAGATGCTTAACGAGTGTAAATCAGGCTCTAGGCCTGTGCTTTGGTCTGTGAGTTGCTCTGCCTCCCGTTCACAGTACCTCTACCTCAGAGGAAGCAGGAATGTCAGTGGACAGCATATCACAACTTAAGCACATGTCAGGAGTTGGCATTCTGACAGCTCTCCAGATGCCTTACTAAGGGGGCAGACGTAGAAGTACACATCCCAGGTCATCTCTCTTGGGGATTTGAGAGGGTCTCAGTACATAACTCAGGCCAGCCTGGGCTTGGTCCTGGTAATCTTCCTGCCTTAGCTCCTGAGTACTGGGATCACAAGCTCTATATTGTCCTTTTCTTTTCTTTCTGTCTTTTTTTTTGAATTCTGTAAATTCAAATCTTATTTTATTTTCTAATAAAACATTTATTGAAGAGCTGGGGATTTAGTTCAGTGGTTCCAGTGCTTGCCTTGCAAGTACAAGGTCCTGAGTTCAATTCCCAGTCACCCTCCCCCTCCCAAATTTATTAGGTGGTGGCTCTCACCTGTAATCCCAGCACTCAGGAGGCAGAGACAGGAGGATTACTGTGAGTTCGAGGTTAGCCTGGGCTACATAGTGAGTTCAGGGACAGTCTGAACTACAAAGCAAGACCCTGTCTCAAAAAACCTAAAATAAATAAATAAATAATGGGTATATTTTAGATATACATAGTAACATTCATCATAGGGAATTTATACCAGTTGGTGATGTATCTTATTTTTTTCTCCATTTCTCTCTCTTCAACCCATTTTCCCCCTCCTTATATACAAAAGCTTTGTTTCCATTTTCCCTTGATTCTTTTTTTCTTGTGACTTCCCTCCCCTTTCCTTTGTCTTCCTTCTCATGTGAACGTTTTTCTTTCCATTTCTCCATGTTCATTGTACATTTTAGTCCTTATTTCCACTTTCAGTTTCTCACACCAGAGAAACACTCCACTAGTTAAACATGTGTGTTCGACTTATTTGACTTAAGAGTATGGTCTCAAAGTGCATCCATTTCGTTAAAAATGTTTCATGCTGATGCTTCTTTATAGCAGAGTAGTGCTCCACTGTATAAAAATCCCCACATCTTTTTTATCTATTCATTGGTTGATATAGATTCACCATTTTAAAGACATTACCAAGTTCCATAAATATACCCAGCTGCAGGTCACAAGTGTCCTTTCTCCACTGAGGGCCCATGCTCTCTTTCTTTGAGTGCTTATGTTTAAAATTTCTAATAAATTCCTTTATCCCTTTTATGATCTGTGGGAGTCAGGAAATTTGCAACTTAATTTTACTGGTAGGTGGGTTTAGGAACTTCCTGCACCCTGTCTGGTGACACTTCTGGCTAGCTGGTTAGTTGCAAAGTCAGAGACATCTTTCAGGACCCAGCATAACAGCTACCTTTCTTCTCAAGCTTTCTGGATTTCCTGCCTTGAAATCACCCCAAATTCTCAAAGCTCGGGTCTGCTCGCTGCAGTCTTGCAGGGTTGGCCTTCCTGTGTCCTTGCGAGGCTGGGTCTCCCTGAGGACGCTCACCTCCTGCAAAGTGTAAGAGTGCTGTTAGGAACACGTAGGTGAAGCCGGGGCAGGAGGCGGGGCGGGGAGGGCCTGAGTCGCAGCCGCCTGCTCCAGGCTCCAGGCTCCTGGCCTCGGGGACTCCTCGGGACTTGGTTCTATTCTGAGGTCTCTGGGGACTCTAAACTCCCCAGGGAGTGTGATCATCTGTTGACAGCACAGTTATTAGGAAGTGAAGGAGACACCTGCGCCCTCCCAGCGTCTGGCCTGAGGCGGAACAGGGACCGTGGCTCCAGGGCTGTTTTTCTAGATGCCAGGGAGAGCAAAGGGCTGGGATTCACGATGCAGAGGGACAAGTAGGTCGAAGGTGTTTTCCAACAGCTCCTACCCTCTGCGAACCTGGCCTGTGACCCCTGACCCTCTGTCCAGGAGCCCAAGCGCCAGGGGTTTGGGGCAGAAGCGGCTGAAGACACAAACTCAGAGTCCTGGGCCGAGCTGTGTCCTGGCCGGAGGGGCTGGCCTCGCAAGCAGAAAAACCAGTCGATTTGGGTTTCCGTGTGAACCTTCGGGAGTCAGAGACAGGCGGGAGAGGGTCTCCCGAGCCTGTGACAGGCGGGTCAGGGGAGGATCCGGGCTCCCTCTGCGGAAGGGAGAGGGGTGGGAGGCCCCGAGCCCTGGCCCACCCGGTGTGGGCTGCGAGCACACCGTGGCTCCCGCGTTCCCAGGAGCCCCGTCTCGCTTATTCTACACCTGAGGAAGGAGGGGACCCTGATGACCGGCTTCACATCACTGAGCCAGAGAGCGGCCCGCCGCGTCTGTCGGCTCCCAGCGCCGTGCCCCCACCTTCCTCCCGGCTTCTGGCTGAGAGCGCAAAGGGTGTGGCCTGCCGGAGCCGAGACGCTGCAGCCTGCGGTGGCGCCGCGAAAGGGTTAAGGCGGGAGGCGGTGGGTGTCCCATGGCCGCACCTGGCCCAGTATCGGTCACGTGGCCAGGGTTTCACCTGCCCCGCTGAGCAGGGACAATCGGGCCGCTTGTTCCAAGGCCGGTCGCCATGGCGACAGGAGTGTGCCCGGGGAGGTCACGGGGCAAATTCCTGCCAGCTGGCGGGTAGGGCAGGGGTGCCAGCTGTGCCGTGGCCCTTGGGGGTTCCCCGCAAACCCCTGGAGGTGGCCGCGGGGGCTGACTTCAGGGACCCGAATGTACACCCCCACCCAGCCTCTCTTGTCTGGATTCCTCATCTGCTCCGAGTTTGGACCGTAAATTGATTAAATGGCAGGGAACTTCCCGAGCCTTGTCTGGTTTAATCCATTCCACAGCAGGAATGGTAATTCCTCCAGAGTGGTTACCTGGTGAACACCCAACGGTGACAACAGTCGCCAGAGATCAGAGCCTCCTTGGAAAGCCAGACGCTTCCTAGACACAGACTTGGCCAAAACAAAGGAGCCAAACAACAGTGGTTGTGCTGGGCGTGTCTCCCCACCACACCCCCGAGGCCCTCCATCCCCCTACCCCCCACCCCCACCCCAGGGATGGAGCCCTGCTCCTTCCCACTGATCCACATCCTCAGCCCCTACCTTAAAAAAAATTTTTTTTTTACTTGGATTCAGAGTCTCACTGAGTTGTCCAGACTGAGAGACTGGGGTCAAACTTTTGATCCTCCTGCCTCAGCCTCCCAGAATGCTGGGATGACAGGCGTGTGCCACTTGGTCAGCTGAGTGTATGTTTTACTCAAAGCAGGTTAGGGAGGCCCCTGGGGACTACCACAGGCGGGAACTGCACCCCAGATTACAGCTGAGCTCAGGTGGTGGGACACCTCAGGCCTCTCTGCCATCATCTCCCCCCCCTCGCTAGCCACTTCCTGCTGTTCTGAGCAAGATCTGCCTCCCAGGCTGCAGGTTCACCTCTGGCTTTCAATCCTGGCACCAATGCCCAGAGCTGCAGTGGGCCCCACTAACAGCACCGCTTGCCAACCTTGTGTTCTGCCACCAGACTCAAGTGCAGGTCCCTGTGAGCCCACACACGAGCAGAGACATACGATGGGCTCATCACACGAGCAGAGTCATACGGTGGGCAGGGTGGGGACACTTTCTCTTTTGGAGTGAATAGGGGTAGAAGAGGGAATCTATCTCTTCAACTCTTTTTATTTTTTGTTTTCAAGCAGAGTCTTGTTATATACCCAAGCTAGGCTTGAACTTGTCATCCTCCTGCCTCAGCTTCCCACAGCGCTGGGATTCCAGGTGTGCAGTACCAGGCCCGGGCAGTCTTCATGCTTTGAAACCCAGCAATCTGTGAGGAAGCCCAGCCTGTAGGGTCCAGTCAACTCCCTGCCTGCATTTCTGAACTCTGTTTATTTATTTCTTTTTATTTTTGTGTGGTACCGGGAATTGAACTCACAACCTTGTATTTGCCAGGCCGGTGGCAGCATCACTGAGCTAAGTCCCAAATGCAAGTCTTTATTTCTTGAGTACCTACTGTGTGCTGGGCTTTGGGGGACAAGAGTGAGCCTCCACTCAGACTGACAGGCGCTAATGGTTGTACAGTTACGCACCGAGTAAGAGTAAATGTGCAAAAGCAAATGAAAGTGCAGAAAAAAAAGAGCCCCACCTGGCCCTGGGGTTAAAGAGTCCCAGAATGAAGAGCCGAAGACTGAGGAGACGCTGGCCAGGGCAAGGGGACCACAGAGGCCCAGAAGCAGGAGCTGAATTACTGAGTCCAGCAATGCTCAACCACCGAGCTACATCCCCAGCACCCCTCCCCCTTTTATTTTTTATTTTGAGACAGGGCCTTGGCCAGGCTGGCCTCCAACTTGCAGTCCTCCTGCCTCAGCCTCCTCAGTAGCTGAGATTATAAGCAAGCAAGACAGCACCCGACTTCAGAGTTATTCTTTTCTTTCTTTTTCTAGTATTTTAAAAAATCATATGTTTTTAGAAAGATAGAAAATACAAACAGAGAAAAGTGATGAGCATGTGAGTTGGAGCCCAGGTCAGGGACAGCCTGCCCTCCTGGGTCTTTTGCTCCTCTGGGTCTCTCTGTTGGGGCTGTAGTTGAAGAAGCCTGGCTCTGTCCTCTTCTCCTTCCCCTAACTCCTTCCTCAGTAGTACAGACTGACTCCAGGGCCTTCCCACCGAGCTACATTCCTTGTCTGTCTGTCTGTCTGTCTTACGCTGAGGAACCCAGTATTGCTAAATCACTAAATTGGCCAGGTCGGGCTGGAGCTTTCTTTCTTTTTGAAATAATATCTGTGTAATTCAGGCTGTTCTTGAATTTACTCTATAGCCCAGACTGGCTTCCAACTCCGGACGTTCTTCAGCCCCATGAGTGCTGGGTGGCAGGTGTCGGCGCCTGGCCTGGGACTTCCGATGATGCTGCCTCGGTCTCCCGGGATGACAAACATGCAGTTTCTCTAAGTGAGTGCGTATCGGTTGTGTAGAGCGATGGTGTGTGCTCCTGACACCCTGGGGTCGCCTCCACCTTCTCCCTGTCTGCCCTCCCCGTTCCGGTCTTCTCAGTAGTCCCGGTCTCTCTTGCTGCCCTTGGCCTCCCACGTCTCCTCCCAGGCTCCTGTTTCTCAGGATCTCTTGAGCTTTGCCACCCACGTGGCTCCCAGGCCGCTCTGCCCCTCTGGTGTTTGTTTTCCTGGCACTGGCTGGCAGGGTCTGCCTGGAGCACACTGTGCGACTGACTAACCGACAGACCGGGTCCTCTCCTACTTTCTGTCCTCCTGAGCTCTGGGTTCCAACTCATAGCCCCGGGGCACAGCTCCGGGAGCAGAAAAGCTGGTTTCTGTGTGTGTCCCAAGGCTGAAGCATTAGGAAGGGAGCAGGAGCCCCAGTGGGGACAGGCGGGCTCTGCCACCTGTGTCTGCAGGTCCCTGGAGAGGACAGGCTGGGCCTCCGGCAGGCAGGACCGCAGGCGCAGTGTTCCTGTGTTCCAGCTCGCCGTGGACACTGCTAAAGCGGGCCCTAGTGGCCACCGAGATGCCGCCGGCCCGTCCTAACTAAATCTGGTCCCCAAGTGTCCCCAAGCCACAGCTGACCTTGAAAGCTTGGAAGCCTCATGAGTTCCTGGAGGTCGAGGGGGGGGGTGACATCCTCACAGCCCTGCCACACGACTGGCTTTCTCTGCAGCCAGCCGTCAATGGCCCATTGTCATCTGCCCACTGGACAAATATTGACTGAGCCCCTGCTGATGCCAAGCACCAAACCTAAAGCCAGGGAGATGAAATGACCCCGCCTTGTTCCTTAAGAAATATAAACACAAAATCATAAAAACCCTGTTTTTCATTCGTCCTGTGGAAAGGACAAACTGGGAACAAAAAATGAATGGAAAAGCAAGGGCTAAGTGTAGTGAGCTCAGTGAGCTGGTTCTGTGTCCTGTGGGGGTGAGACAGGAGTAGGTGGTGAGCACAGGCCTCAGGGTAAGGAGATGGGCATCGAAGCATGGATTAGAGGGTCCTCTGGTGGTGGGAGGAGCATGTGCAAAGGCCCTGGGGTGTATAAGACTGAAAGAGAGGGAGGTGGAGGGCCCTGGAGGAAAGAAAAGAGGAGAGTGGAGTCAGGGGCCTGGGGTGCTCTAAGAAGGGGCCTGGTGAGGGTTGGTGTTGATCCTGATGCAGGCCTCGGTCAGCGAGTGACGCTTAAGCTGCTGGTGGTGCCTGTTGATGAGTGTACTATGGATGCAGGGATGGAGCCCAGGGTCTCATGTACACACTCTGCCCTGAGTAGACCCGCTCTGATTTACCTCGGCTTGTTTGCACTGTGGACCTGGGATCTCCTCACTGAGCTCCAGCTGTAGCCCTTTGTACATCTTTATCAGGAGTGAGGGCCTCACCAAGTCACTAAATTGTCCAGGCTGGTTCCAACTTGTAATCTTCTGCCTCAGCCTCCCGCAAGGCTGGGATTCCAGATGAGCACTGCGCCTCCTGCAGCTCCTGTCTTTCTAGAGCTGTGTACCTGAGCTCAGGGACTGGGACCACGGAGCCGTCCACTTTTGTCCACCTCCTCAGCACCGTCCCACACTGTGGGACGGACCCTCCTACACTGTCCCGGCTCTGACGACGCTGGCGTGGTCACTGTGGACTCTTGCTCCCACTGCAAGCTGCCTGCCCACGGGTCCCCTCCTCCTCCTCCCCCCTCCTGATTCCAGGTCCTGGGCCTCTGCTCCTCCCCCAGGCGCTGGCCTCTGTGATCCTGACCCTTCGGCACTGTGGGCTCCAGAGCAGTTAATTCCGCCTCCAGGGCTTGCTGCACTCATCTGTGCAGAACAACCATAAAAGGTAGAGAGCGTTCCCTGTCCCTGACCCCTGGGAGGGGTCACTCAGCCG